>JANIWX010000058.1:0-65712 GCA_030705205.1 Huiozyma sinensis
AATATAGCTGGCTGGCCACCAATTATACAACGGCACAGAATACTGTGAACCCGGGTGAGGGATTTATTCATAAGTGCACCCTACAGGTACTTCCGAAACATATATAACCAGGCCATGCAGGATTGTCTCAGGCCTTGAAGCTTCTCTGAATATCAACCAAGGAATATAAACCAAGTATTAAGAAGGATAACTGAGTAACTAATAAACATAACAAGGTACAACCAACGGGTAGACTAGAGTATATATTTAGATAACCATTAGATCGTAGATTAGCTAGTCTGACCCTAGTCCACATCAACAACCGAGTCTTACGCTAACAGTATCATTATTTCAAAAATTTTACTTTTGAGTACCAAACAAAAACAGTTTGAAAAAATAATATTTTAGCGAATAAACTCCAACTACAAACTGATAATAGTTTATATCTCAACCTATATAAGATAACCAAATTGTACTGTGAATCTAACCAGATTACTTCTCACGCTGACACAATAAAAGCAAAGAATATTTGTTGGATATTGGAAATCCGGCTTTCGTACAATGTTACATTGCTTATCGTCATATAAAAGGTGAAAAGAATTCATCGACAGTTTATGTAGCTCTCCTATATAATGCGTATACGGGGGAGGAGCTTCCGGCGTTCGGCAGTGACCATCTGCTGGGAGACCCTGCCACACCTCAAACATGCGTAGTGCAGCACCATATCTTTGCTTCCAGCAATATTAACTGTACTTGTATGTTATAAGATACGATGGTTTGAGGCTCTAAACAGACCTGTAATATATATATATAAATGAATCTTATTTGTGTAATAGAAGGTGCAAAGAACACACTCCCGTCCAAGATAATGAAATGTTTACATTCATAGATGGAAGATTGTATTATTATGAGGTTAACCAACTTTTTTCCACCTTTGAGAAGCCGCTCGCGGAAATAAACCTTTGCTTAGATTGCCTACCCTCGAGCGAGCCCTTTTTGCATGGTTTCCCCTCCCTGTAATCATTGTGTTCAAAGGGTTACGGTACATTTTATTAGTTTTTGTTACATGAGAATGAATATATAGACAATTATAAAGTGTATTCGTAGTGACAGGATACTATGATCCTTGTAAAAACTGAAGAAAACAGACTCTACAAGTGGGAAGGTGTAACAGAAGTATATATACAACAGTTTTGTCTACAATGCTTTTCGAGGTGTGCAAATTAAGTTTAGCCTTAATGTTGAAATGTGGTGTATAGGCAACGACAGTACAGTAATCGCAAACATGAATTCATTGTTCTTATTATTCGTCTCTCGTTACCTTTCAACTCTTCGGGCTTGCATCCCACACGTTCTCGGACTCACCTTCCAATCTTGTAACACGTACCGGTTCCCAATCTTCCTCCGCTAGCCCTTGCAAGCGATAGTATTCGTCCTTGATGTCAAACTTCCTTTGGTTTTTCTTTATCTTCAACAGATCCTCCTCGTTCATTTCATTGATCCTCCTGTCTTCACGCTCATACTTGACCTCTGTAAATCCTGCAAGCCAGTAAGATCCTAGCACTATCATCCCGCAAAAGGGCAGTCCAAAATACAGGAACGGATTCTTCTTCATCAGTTTCTGGTACCGGCCTGCCAAAGATGCCTCGTACGCTAATTGCTGTCTCCTCGACCGGAATTTCTTACCACCAAACGACATCGTTACTGAACACTGTAGATGAGTGTTACTAACGTCTCCCCATGGACTACAGCAAACGCCAGACAGCACCCTTCCCCTTCCCCAGTCTTCTCTAAGCCGTCCTCCATCGGTTCTACAACCGGGGACTCAGAACAGTCAGTCACACCGGGTAACGCGCGACGTCTGCATTTGTCACCAAAAACATAAATTCATGAATGAAATGAATCGCACTAACAACGGTCCGCCTTCTCTTCACAAAGAGAACAAAGCCGTTGAAATTGATAGCGGGAGTGGTTTTATAAACGGTATTCCCTGCAGCAACTAGCAGAAGAGAGGTAAGAAACGTATAGGCTGTCAATTGGAACCTTTTATCTTGTTGTTAAACCAAAAAATAATAATAATACGGTTTGTCTCTTGAAGAGACGAAATTAATCTTTGTGAAGGGACCAGCTCATTTCCCCTCCACCTCCCCCGTTTCGTGTGTTTTGATCCCTCACCTAAGGTAGATCGATACAAGAATCCCTAGAAGAGAAAAGAAATATGGTGTCTTTGAGGAGGTATTTGCGGGCTCCGAAGAGTCTGAAACCGTCTGAGATATTCAAGCAAGATTCTTTGTCACCGGGGAAAATCACCGTTCAAATTGTTCTACTCCAGTTGTTCTACTATGCTACGGCGATCGTTCTTTTCTACATCTGGGCAAAGCTTGTAGGACACAAGCTTGTAATGCTGGACTGGCTGTTTTCGTCAAAGTATATCGATTTCACAAACGGCTACGGTCTCTCCGTGTCCATCATCTGGCTCTTAGACTCGCTGATCTGCGTCATATTTCTAACTGTGATTGTCGGAAGAAGCAAACTTGCCTGGGACTTTGGTGTCACAGTGCATGCCATAAATTTCATAATACTGTTACTGTACACAAAACATCTACCGTCTATGTCCTGGGTAGTTCTACAAATATTGTCCTCGCTGGTACTTATATTCTTAGGAACGTGGACCTCAAGGTGGCGTGAATTGAAGGACACTTTTTTCGAAGGCATGGTGGAAGCAACAGATATATCTACAGGGATGGGAAATTTGGAATCGAGTACTAGTGAAGCCGGTATTGAAATGAAAGATTTAGAGAGTCAAAGGTGAGAGAAAGCGATAGTTCAGTCCGGACCAAACAAACAAACAAAAGACAGTCATCGAAAGTCATTAATAATATAAAATTACAGCATTAACTATTTTAAACTATATAGTAAGATCATTACTTGGCACCTCTTCGAGCAGTTTGTCAATCAACTCGAAAACACTCAGTTGTTTTTTACCTCTTATGTTATTGTAGAGATGTAACCCTGTGGTGACCTTTTGGCGCAGTTGCAGTAACGCAACCGATGACTCGATTCGCGTAACAAGATGATCCAAAAAGAGCATCACGTCCTTCTCTGAGGCAGCACCCATTATGGACGTCCTGGAATTGCTGTCCAGCGTGTTAAAGGTGTTCCCGGACTTGACGTGCTCTAACTCTAAGGAGCCCCCAGAAACAACAGATAGAATACATTCCAACCTGTTAGACGTGGTCCTCAACCTAAATAGAAGCTCTTCATCTATCGCTTTACTCTGGTCGTCCTCAGACGCAAACTCGTGTCTGCTGGCCAGTGCCCGCGGATAAACAATTGTAATGAACTCTTTTGTTTCCAGACCCTTCAGTTTCTTTTCACCCAGCACAAAAAACTCCCAACCGGAACCCTCCAACATCGCTATTTCTCTTTCAAGAACCTCTCCAATAATTTGCTCCCTGTAAACTTCCCTCAACGGCTTCCCATCTTTCACAACTGCCTCATGACATTTCATAATCTTGTTAAATTCAGACATGAAGTCACTGCTTAACGTTATTTGACCACCATCAGCAACACTAGACACTCTAGCAGCCTTATTCACAACAGGACCCAAGTAGTCCATTCTTTGGGTGACCAGATCCAGCTCGGTCACGGGATAGCCCCAGTGAATACCCATACGCACGGACAACCCCTGATAGATCACTCGCCCCTCATTATCAGTCACGGTACAACCGTCCTGAATGGACGTGATTTCTTCTGGCCATTGACAATCCAGTAATTTCGACTGCACACTTAAACACCATGCCAAAGCACCAGTTGGGGTAGGAAAAGTTACCATAAAGGCGTCACCTTCTGTCTTCACCTCATACCCACCATATATACGCAACTGACGTCGCATTAGGTCATTGTGCGTCTTGATGGCTGTCCGCATAGCATTAGGAAACAGTTCCCATAGAACTGTGGAATTCTTTATATCCGTGAAAACCACCGCAACATTACCCGTTGGTGGAGAAATCTCCGGCTGTAGTCTCCTCAGCGCTGCGTCCTCAAACGTGCTCCTTCTTGTCATCAAGGAGTTCTTGTTTAAGCTTCCCTCGGTACTCTTGTCGAGTGCCAAACATAGAATGGTGATGTTTTCCTGGCAACCATACGCGATAGCATGATCTTTCATTGCTTCTGCTGCCAACATTGGTTCCAAACGGTTTTCTCTCGCAATGTCACACGCAGTCTCAATATCCGTGTAATCCCATAGTGTGTGTGTTGCTATGATTAACATCTCGTCCGTTTTCGACAAGGTTATAACGGAAGTGTCAGGTGAAGCATGGATATGAGGCAGCAAATCGAAGAACCCAACCGCTCTTGATACATCGGCGACACCATCCAATTTCCCGTTATTCACATAACCACCGGATATTCTAATTCTTTCGTACTCTTCTCTTTTTGTTGGGAGATGCTGCTTCGTCAATTTTTGGTAATCACCGTTATTCTTCGATAGAACAGCCATACAGTCACCAAGATTGGAAGCATATAACTTGTTACCCTTGATAAAGATAACTGTAGAACATGCCCCACTCAATAAATCTGCCGCAGTCAAGTTTTCAATGTTGGCACCACTATCCACCGAGCTCAACATATTGTTTATCTCCTTATTCAGTTGTAAGAAACTGAAACGCAATGCCTTCTTGACGTCCTCATCCTTTTGGTCACCATACTTCTCCAACTGTCTGATTAAAATCTTATCGTAGATATCCCTGACAATCCCAGATATATTGTGACCGTAGTCTGATGTTTGGTTTTTGCTGTCATGCAAACAGAGCAGACATTCATCATCGTTGCCCCTGAATTTGTCGAACGTAACATCTCTTGAAGAAACGTGGTCCCGTTGGCCCAATGTATCTGCGACACCATACCTCATACCATTGATCGTGGAAACAGTTGTTCTTAGACGGAAATTGCTGCTCTCATCAGGGACCTTAGTGGTGTTAAGTGTAACATCCATTAGCCCTAGCTCTTTCAGATGTGGTAAAACAGTTAAGTCTGATAAATCAGTATTCAGCTCATGTACAAAAGAGGCCCGAATTTCAAACTTACGGTTACCAGAAAAATTCAAATACTTCAACTCTTTATTATTCCTCCAATTCCAATCAAACAGGTAATTTGAAATGTTGTATTTCAGCTTGTTGGAACCAACGTCAAATGCGGTTAATTGTGTCAAAAGAGAAAGCTCAGAAGGCAGTGTCAACAGTTGATTCCCATTCAACATCAGCGTTTTTAGTTGTTTCCACTTAGAAACAACCTCCCCAGGCAAGGTACCCAATTTGTTGCCCGAAAAGTACAGCTCTGTCAAATCAGTCAGGTGCATTTGTGAAATATCAGTCATATTATTGTACGACAGATTCAGTTTCTGTAGTTTCGAAAAGCTGTTGAATAATGGCCACATGTCATCGCCAAACTGATTGTCAGCTGCGCTTAGGAAAAATAAACTTTTAGATAGTTTCGAGCCCGCCAACATGTTGTCGTAGAAGGACCCCTCCATTGTTGTCGTACCAAGGACGTTAGAGGATATGTTCAGGGAGGTCAACTCGATCTCCTCCATCCCTTCAAAAAAGTCTCTAATATTATTAGAATGCAAATCCAGGGTTCTGAGACTTTTCAATTTGGAAAGCTCTGGTGGAAGACATTCCAATTTATTTCTGGAAACAGACAGATAGACCAGCCTACTCAACAGTGAAATCTCTTTCGGTAGCCTACTCAAGTTATTATCATTCAGTTCTAACTTTTCTAAGCTGGACAGTTCAGTAAACAGCTCCCCAGGAATACTTGCTAGCTGAGCTTTCCTCAATGACAGAGAGGTCATGTTCGTTGGGTAACAATCCTTGACTGAGATGGAAGTTATGGGGTTCTCTTGTAAATCTAAAGATCTCAATTTCGGTAACTTATCTTCAAAGTTTGATATTCTATTATCGGTCAGATACAAATTCTGCAAGCTCTGTGACATGGTTTTTACCTGTGTGATCCTGTTATGGGGGAGAGTCAAGGTCCTCAGATTTTTCATGCCTGAAATATCTTCCAACTCATTTAATTTATTGTGAGATAGGTTCATTTTTACCAGTTTCACCAATTTGTTTATGGAGGCGGGAATCTTGTAAATTTTGTTGTATGACAAATCAACTTGTAACAGGTTGACACAGTTGTTAATAACTTCTGGGTATTCGACAAACTTGTTTGATGACAAATCGAGCAGTTGCAGATTCTTCAGCTGGGCAAACCCTTTTGGCAACCTGTCTAGCTCATTACATTGCAAATTCAGTATGGTCAAGTTCCCCAGTTTGGATATCGTTTTTGGAACCTTTTTGATGAAGTTTCTTTGTAGTTCCAATGATACCAATTTGTAGGCTTCTGTAACGTTTACCGGAAATTTAGAGGCCCTCACATTAACCATTCTCAAACTCATTAATTTGATTGTACTCTCTATAAATTCCAAAGGCAGAAAAATGTTCGCATTATTGGAAACGTCAAGACTCTCAATTTCTGAAGTGTGTTGGTAAAATATGATAGGTGGTGTGGTCAAATCCATATTTCTTAGATCAACATGTACGAAATCGCTTCTTAGCAACCTTAGCTCCTGCTCTGCAGTAAAATGCGATGGTGTCACTGGGTGGAAAAGAAATTTAAACACAAAACTCAAATCCTCAATCCCAATAATATGTAATGGATCTGATTTCCTATAGCCATTCAACAATAGCAGTTTCCTTTCGATAAAGATAGGTTTGGAGGTCGGTTTCAAAATCTTTGCGAGCTTCCCAACTCTTAAAGAAATCTGATAACTACTTTTTGATGTGATATTAAACTTCTTCTTCAAAGTTGGAATCATCTCTTCTACTGTGGTTCCTGGCGTGCACATCAGTGTGGTGAATGTATCATCCACGTTAAAAACCCTGATGGCGTAGTGTTTTTTAATGTCTAAGTCGCTGTAGTCCTTGTAGTAACGTTCCAATTCATATTCGACTTTATCGCTTCTTTCATCGTCCAAGTTGAGAACATTCACGGCGCTTGGAGACTTGTCCACAGATGACAAGTTCACAGACGAAAACGTCCGTCCAGAAATATCAAACTTCCCAACCTTATCTTCGTCCAACTTCTTGTCGCCCGAGGATGGTCCGTTATCGAACTCACCATCGGAGGACACACAACTTGTTGAATTAGAGCTTGAAGTGCTAGTCAAAGAAGAAGATGTGTCCTCTCCTGAAGAATACTCGACGTTGTCTATCAAATCAGAGTCATCTGCATCCTCGTTACCTTCTTCGTTTTGACTTGAGGGAGTCATGATAAGACCGTTTTTGATCCGATTCACCGATTTAGATGAGACAGAGCCACCTGTTGCGGCAGTAGCCCTTTCGTGTTTCCTCTTGGACCTCGTTCTCGCCTTCTTCTTCTGTTTCACTGCGATATCAACGTCCCAACTTTCAGGAGCCACCCAATGAGTGCTCTGTGGATCAATGATATTGGGTGGAGATATTTTCTTCGCCTCTTCTGATTCTACCGTCCTGAAGTCCAAGGCAGACGCAGACCTTCTTGGTTCCAAAAGATTATCCTCCCAGACGTGTGGATCCTCTGGCATAGCCTCAAGGGAGGGTTCCCGTTTCTTCGTGTGTATATCAGGTATTCTATCCTCTCTTGCCTCCACCGTCTTTGTGATGTCCGTCAAATCATCAAGGTTGGTGTCCAGAGGGAACAATCCGGATTCAGTCGGCACGACCGAGGGTCTCTTATTGTTCTGGCCTTCTACCACCTCAGGTCCAATATTACCATCTGACACGCTCCTCTGTTTTTCTGAGGGCAATTCACCTGGCTCTTTGAACTTTAGTGTATACGGGTCCCTCTCCTTAGAGACGGCGGAATGTCTCCGTGACGTTTGCATTTTCCCAGAGGACATAGATGGATTGGACCCACTATCTACCGAGTTCAGTTGACTTCCCACAGATGGCACTTTACTACTGCTGTTGATGTTAGTGGACGAGAGTGAAGTCCCTGAAGCTGATGTGTGGTTTCTCTTCAACCTGGGGACCTCTGCTATCAGCCCGTTCATATCTTCTTGAATATCTCCAATCTTACTACGGATATGGTGTGGGACGTTTTCGACTAGGGGAAATATGGAGTCCTTCGACCCTCTTCTGGATACTTTCGTAGCCGATGAGTTTGGATGCGGTGGGCCTATATAGTCTGGATTGTCGGCCTCCACCTCTTCCAGCTGGGCGTGCATCGGGACTTGATTACTAGTGGTCGGCGTGATCTTACTCTTACTCGGCCTCCCCAGTTTATTCGAATGCGGCGAGCTCCCTGACAGTCTTTTAAACAGATTGGATGCGAAGGATGTCTTCCGCGGTGGAGGAACAGATTCGCCACTGTGGAGTAATCCTGTAGCTGCCACGCTTCTCTTACTCTGTAAAGGTTCGCCGTGAGTGTGGTGCGACTTGCGTGGTGCATGCGACGACGCACTCTCATCGTCCGGAGCTGCAGCAGAACTCAGGGACAGAGTACTCAGAGTCTTCTTCAAGAAGTTGGGCCCGCCCTTCGTTTTGGTCTCCACCTTCTGTGCCTTCTGTGACTCCGGCTGCTGGTATCGAGAGCTCCTAACGGACTTCAAACTTTTCGTCTCCCTTTCGTCATTCGAGTTCACCGAGCTCTCATTACTCGAGGTTCTCAGCACCCCAAGAGAGTCGTATATGCTTCTCCTCCTCCTCGAATTATCCTGGGTTTGACTGCTAGCAGCGTCGTCGTCGTAACCGTACCTGAATCGCGGCTTATCATCGTGAACGGAACGGTCGAACCTCGAATTCGCAGGCGACACCTTTTGCGACTGCTGGTGCTGCTGATCCAATTCCTGAGCACCAACAGAGTGTACCTTCTGGATGCCCGTGCCTTCCGTAGAGTTTCCACCGGGCATACCGAGACCTATTGTGTTGTGTGGGCGATTACAACGTCACCTATGGAAGCAGACGTCTGTGTTAAAAAAAAAAAGAGAGGCGACGCACGCACTTCTGTCTGTGTGTTTATATTCAGCTGGTTCCACAGGATATCACTGACTGAACTGCCCTGATCACAACTGCTCCTCGCCGTGATCCAAGTGAGTGAGAAAGAGAGAGAGCGCGTCGACTTCTTGAAGGGGATTTTTGAGAAGTTAAAAATCCCCTTCAAAAAAAAAAAAGGTGAAAAAAAAATAATTTTTTGATGTTTCGAGATTCCTTCCGATGCCATCGCGAAACGATCTTGGAACGGTGTCTTGAGGAATTGAGTTCGTGGTGTGTGTGTTCCCCTGTGATTTGTAACAGCGGAGACGGGAATTGCTGCTGCTGATATGACAGGGACTATGCTGCCTGACCAATTTGACGGGACCGTTGATCTGGGGATCATCGGCGGCACCGGGCTGTACAAGCTGGACTGTTTGAAACCGATTGCCGTGTTGCCGCCCATGGTGACGCCCTGGGGGACGACTTCGTCACCCGTCACGATCTCTAGGTTCCAGCCCGGTGATGGTAGCGGTACCGGTACCGGTGACGACGGGTCTGCGTTGTTCTACGTTGCGTTCATCTCGAGACACGGCTCACACCACGAATATCCACCCACGAGGGTTCCCTTCCGGGCCAATGTCGCCGCGTTGAAACATCTCCAGTGTAAAGCTCTGCTTTCGTTTTCCGCAGTCGGGTCCCTGCGGGAGGAGATCCAGCCGAGGGATTTTGTGTTGCCGCAGCAGATCATCGACAGGACAAAGGGCATCAGGGAGTCCTCGTACTTTAATGACGTCGGGCTCGTGGGCCACGTCGGGTTTGGTAACCCCTTCTCCCGTGCCTTTGCCGAGTACGTGCACCAGTTCAAAGACGTTCTTCGCAACTACGACGACGAGTCACAAGTGCGCACTTTGCACTTCGATGCGGAGAGAACGGTCATCTGCATGGAGGGCCCACAATTCTCGACGAGGGCAGAGTCCAAGATGTACAGGATGCTCGGGGGCGACGTCATCAACATGAGTGTCCTACCAGAGGCGAAGTTGGCCCGTGAGTGCGAGCTGCCGTACCAGATGATCTGTATGTCCACGGACTACGACGCCTGGATGGACCACGAGGAGCCCGTCACTGTGGAACAGGTGATGGGACACCTGTCCAACAATGCCCGCAATGCGAACGCACTGGCCACGAGGATAATCAACAAGATGGCCGCGGAGTTGCCCGAGTTCATGGCTACAGGGGACGGCCTCAGGGAGTCCATCAAGATGTCCATCTCCACAAAACCGGAGGCAATGTCGAAGGAGACTTTGCAAAAATTGAGGTTCTTGTTCCCTGACTACTGGTGATCTTGTTGCCTCTTGGCAATCGATGCAAGTGCAAGCATATCTGTTGAAATATATATATGTATGTATATATATCGAGCTAAAAAGAGTTGGGTGACTACAAGCTCTTCATCGGGCTTGGAGAGTTCATCATGTAACTGTACTTGCTGCTAGGGATGTAACCTCTGTTTGCCGTTAAGTTTGGTGTCTTCGGGAAATGGTCCGCCATGGACGCAGTGGAGCTGGCTACCCCTGTCGCTTGGCCCGTTTCCTGGAAGGGGAAACGGACCTGTTGTTTCCTGTCAGATGTCATTGGGTTATTCCCAAAGGCGCTTACTTTGTTGTGCGGGAGATGAGGCGTCTGTTGCTGTTTCGCGTCCGTTTGTTTCGACTTCAACGGTGTTTGTAACGATTTGAAGAGGAACGGTGTGGGTGGTGGGGACAGTTGTTGTGCACTCCCCATGGTGCCCACAGTCCCTGTACTACCTGCGCTACCTTGACGATCCAGTTGTGAACCCAGACTGTCCCGCGATAGACGAAAGTTCTGCGCGGGATGATCTGTGTTTGAGGAGGAAATAACGACGTGCGGTTTAGTGATATGACCGCCTTTCGTGTTTCGCTGTGGGTGGTTCCTCGGATCCAACCCTAGCAACTCTCTCTGCCGCTGTGTTAGTTCCAAGTCACGCGTGTTAATTCTGGACCTCAGTTTGAACAGAGCAGTCACAATGTTGAACCCTAGTACAATCGCGACCAAGTGGTTCAAGTAGTCTGCCCTGAGGAAGGATGCATCTTGGAATACTTGCCACAGGGACCCCCACCGTGGGTTCCCCCTTTGGAAAGACCATAGCGTTTGCATACAGTGTTTCGATAGCTTGCGCCCGTACGCCGAGTGGTTTAGAAGCAACTGTGTTGATTTGTAGAGAAGATTCCACAGGAAGAATATGAGCACGTTGGTGACCACTACTTGGAACTCTGATTCTTTGTTGATTGTTCTGCTGATCACTTTGTCCAAGACAGGGTTCTCAAAGCTCCCGAGGTTAGCAGACCCCAAACCTGCAGAGCTCACAGTCTGAGCGGGTTCATCCATCTTCTGTACCGTCTGCTTCTGCTCCTGTTGCTTCTGCTGCTTCTGCTTCTGCTGCTGCTGCATTACCTGCGAAACGGGATCCGAGAGCAGATTGTCCCTGTACAGTCTGGGAGATTCCTGTACGACTCTCCTCCTGAGCGTTTGCATCTGATCCCGCGAAAGCGGTCTCGCGGTCGCACCGGGTCCAGTCTCTTCCATCGAAACGAAAAAACAACGTGTCTGTCCTTTGTCTCCTGTGGCTCAACACTCTCGCTCTGCTGTGCCCTCAACCTTCCCTCGTACTGCATCGCAAGCGTCTCTTGCTCTGTGCAGTGCAGAGACGCTTCCTGTTCATCTGCCACAGACCGTACAAAGTGATCTTCCAAGACGGGCAAGATTCCACCCCGGGGGTCCCCGGGGGAGGTGGGTATAATTCATACAGAGCAGCGACCAGCACTACACGGCAATCAGCACAGAGCAGTGATCACACGAGGATACGGCAGCACCAGCTCGTGCCAACCCTTCACCTCGCTACAGGTTGATGTGCTTAAAGAGAGAGAGACACACACTATAAAGCGCGAAACCCAGACACCGCAAGCGCCAAAAATATCGTTTTCGACGGCAAAAAATTCTGAAAAAAAAAAAAAAAAAATTCTGAACCGAAAACGACTTCACCCGATTCCTCGCAGTTGTTTGCAGTGGTTGGCAGTCCCCGGAGGCAACAGACAACCGACAACCGACAGCCGGCGACCGCACAGACCTTCGCCCCAAGCAGAGAAGGTGTCGCGTGTTCTCCAGTCCGCTCGGGAACCCCCAATTGTGATCCAGACTCTTCGTTTGGCGGGCTGCATACTATAGTACACAAGTTCCCTCTCTCTTTAAGAAGACGAGAAAATTCAAAACAAAGCGAAAAATAAAAAAAAGTGCGGATATAGAGAAAGGGAGAGAGAAAAGATATACAGATAAAATCTTCTTCTTCTTCTTCTTCTTCTTTCTTTTTTTTATTGATTCTTTCATTACCTGTCAAGCTTCCGGTTATAAGGTTTGGCTTCTCTTTGGCAGGCACACTATTTCTTTGTTGTTTCTTCCTGGAACCGGTATCAATTGTATCCGTTCCTTTCTTTCTTTCTTTCTTTTTTTTCCTTTTGGGCCCTGCGTTTTTGATCGAGGGACGAAAAGGGGGCGTTGGGGAGAAGAGGACGATTGGGAAACAGCTGTTGAGGCACAGACCTTCAAATGGGATTTATCTCTTCAATTTTGTGTTGTGCTACAAACTCTTCTTCAACGGCGAGCAAAAAAAATAATAAAAATAATAACTACGATTCGGCAAACAAGAAAAGGCAACCACAAAGTTACGCTTCGAAGAATACAGTGTCATCGACAGCAATAGTAAACACTAAGGAAACACAATCTGCAAACAGGAAGACGAATACTCCCACAGACACAGGTAGTAACAACAGGCCAAAATATAAACAAAAAAGAACGAGTACAACAAACGAACAAATGCCACATTCGGCATCGAGAACAAACAGTAATGCTGTTCAACACCAGAAACTACCTTCTGAAAGTGTATCCCAGCCAAAACAGGTGAATGGTCGAACTCCATCTGCTAAACTAAATGGTGGTAGGCCCATTGGTAACGAGAAAGTTACCGTTAACGATGATGCCGATGATGATGAGGAGGAGGGCGAAGATTACGAAGAGGACTACGATATGGACGACGTGAAAAGGGACCCGATAGAGAACAACAGCCAACGAAGTGACAGAGTCGACGAAAAGGATACAGTGAACGTGTACAACAACGAAACAGACAGAAGCACGGGCAACTCAAGTTCCGATTACCCAGCAAACCACCAGAAACAACAACAACAACAGAAGCCAGCAGACGCTTCCATACGTGCTTCAGATCCAATGCAGGTCGACACGGATGGCAAGGATACATCAAAACTACAGACAATGGTCCAGGAAGCAGAGACCCAGCTAACGTCAGTCCAATCGCACGAAGTGAACAATAACCCAGTGATAGACCCTAACGTGATATACTCAGATGGTACACCCAATGACCAAACGACGGACACGCAGGACTACAACATGACACAACCATTCGACGAGGTCGACGAGGATGAATTTGTCGACCTCACAGTCTTGCAACCAGACCAGTACCACGCAGCAGGGTACTCCACTTTACTACCACCACCGAGTAAGACCGTCGCACACCGAAAGTGTCTAGTGCTCGACTTGGACGAAACGTTGGTCCATTCCTCCTTCAAGTACTTGAAATCTGCAGATTTCGTACTACCGGTGGACATCGACGATCAAATACACAACGTCTACGTTATTAAAAGACCTGGAGTCGATGAGTTTCTAAGAAGAGTTGGGAAACTTTACGAAGTGGTTGTCTTCACGGCAAGTGTGTCCAGGTACGGCGACCCATTACTCGACATCCTGGACAAGGATAGATCCATCCACCACAGACTCTTCAGGGAGGCCTGCTACAACTACGAGGGGAACTACATCAAGAATCTGTCACAGATCGGGAGACCACTATCCGATATTATCATACTGGATAACTCTCCTGCATCGTACATCTTCCACCCACAACATGCCATCCCCATATCATCGTGGTTCTCGGACACGCATGATAATGAATTGCTAGACATCATACCCTTACTCGAAGACCTTGCCATGGATAACGTGCTGGATGTCGGGAAAGTGTTGGATGTCTCGATATAGCACAACTCTGCTCGAAACTTTGAAAAAGAACGACTGAAGCAAATCTACTGTCTACTTTTTTTTTCACTTTCTCCTGAATGGAGTCAGACCTATAGCAAGCAAACGTATAGCAAAGTTGCTCTGCCTCGATAGATTTTTACGCTTTTTTTTTTTTTTTGCACACTTTCAGCCTGCTATGCCTTATACGAAATCTCATTTTTTTTCCAAGACGGCAATCTTATCGTTTTCCTCCCTTCTTTTAGCTGGAATAATTTTTTTATCCTAATTAACCGTACGGAAGCTGGTTCTACGTACACATCCAGACTTGCTTGTTGAGGGGCTCTACCCTCTTCCTCCTCTGCCAGAACAAGTTACCCACACGGCACCTCTGTCAAGTGTCACGGGCTGAAACACGGACCCCTATACCTACTTCTTTCCCAAGAGTTTACGCATACTTTCACTTCTCTTCCGAATAATCTTTCTTTTAATTGTATTTATATTACTTTTTGTATATCTAGTCTATATTACATTTTACCGTCTCGTTGAATGTCAAATTCCCTGATCAAAATCATTCCACGTCGTCGTCACTACCAGCATCGTTTTTCCGAACGTTTCTCTGCTCGTATTCAAAGACAGTCCCAACAATCTGCTTCTTTCTTTCAGGAACGTATTTCTTATCCTTGTTTGTACGCCTTTCGTTGTTCTCTCTTCTCTTGATCGAACTCAACTCAATATCCTTGATTTCTTTAGCCTTCTTAATGACCTGAGGAACGTGCCTGTGCCTACTAATTCTTCTGATTTCAGGCATGTATTTGAACCTCTCCTTCAACTTTTCATCGTATTCTAGCTTGGATCTCTGCTTCGTCGTCTTCACATTCGATCTATCCCAGGCAACGCTTCTCCACAACCTAACGTTACCGTCATCCGAACCACTGATCAAGTATTTCGAATCCATAGAGTATTTAACTTGCATCACGTGCTGCATTCTCTTCGTGTGGTATATCTCCCTCGAGTGACCCTGGTTCGTCTTGAATATTCTAATCGTTTTATCGTACGAACCGGTAACAATTTCGTCACCAGTAGGCGAGAAGTCAACATCCATCACAGCGCTGACATGATCCTTGAACACATTCAACGACCGGGACATGTTCCGCATATCGTAGTAGTACGCATTATGATCCTCATTCGCGACGACAAAGTTGAATGGCTCCATTGGATTCCAGCAGATAGCATTCGTCCTCATCGACTGAACGATCTTTTGTGTTGGCGAGTTCGTTCTCAGATCGTAAAGCACAACAGAGTTATCACTTCCGGCACTGGCCACAATATCGGTCTCATTCTGGTTGAACTTGAGACTGGTAATATTGTCAGCACCCCAGGACAGGTTCGTTAATGGGGTCGACCTGTTGTTATCCCAAAGCTCAATCTTCGCACCACCGGTCACAAACAACGGCTTCGCTCTGTGATGGTCAATACCTTGGAACGCGTGCTCACCGTAGAAAGTCTTCAACAGTGCACCTGATCCATTTGTCTTTGTGATAAGTTCCTCGTCAGATTTGATGTTGGCAAAGTCATCGTTATTGATGGACCATAGTTTGATCGTCTTATCGTCACCACAGGAAAGCATGTGATTCTGGTTAGAGAGGCCCCCTACAGAGAGTCCATCAGGTGTGACACACAGACCCGTGACAAGACCGTAGTGGCCCTTGAACGAAACGTACTCTTCCCTCGTAGACATGTTCCAATACTTGATAATACCGTCACCAGAAGCAGTCGCCAGCTTGTTCAGATTATGGTAGTTTTTGGCAACAACGTAAACACCATCTCTGTGACCATGTCCAAGTTGACCGATAAAAGGTTTTGCAAACATCCTCTCCAGTTTCGTCGCGTTCAGCGCCTTTGTGTATTCCCTAGCTCTTTCAAAAGGGTGCAGCTCAGGATTCAAGTTTCTGGGCATCTGCGATTCTTGCGTCGACTTCACGGGGACATAGTCATCAGCGCTTCTTTTGATGGTCTTGATCTTCATTGCTATAACGATTGGACCTGTATACGGAGGGAATAGGAGCGGAGCAGGAGTGCTATTGTAAGCCGGAGAGTAGTTGGTCAATGTGAGAAGCTCATCGCTCACAGAGAGTGAAATTTTTCAGTCAAAAGAAAAAAATGAAGCAAAAAAAAAAACATCACGTTTTTTCAAGCTTTTGACACACAACCGATGGCGACGAGCACTCATGACATTCCCATCGACGATCTCTCAGTCGGAGTGCTCTGTGGCCTCTGTCTTCACCTCCTTCGTGGTCGCAGCAGGATTTCTCATGTGAGTGATGACTTGTTGCCCGATTCGGTCTATGACGTCGTGGGCCCACAGCACGTCCAAATGCGAGTACTCGTCAATGTACCATATCTTGTAGACGGAGTTGTCCTCGTGGTGTGTGAAGTGGTCGACCAGTTTCTCCCCATTTACTAGTCTGTCTTGTCTTGGGATGAAAACGAGAAGCTGAGGGAACTCGCTAGCCGTGGATCTTGTTTCGTTGAGGTGTATGTCTGATTGTTCGACTGGTGTGCTTGCATCTGCGACTGGGAACCACGACTTGTTTGGTGGGAACATCCTGTCCGCACCGTGTTTGAAGCTGTTTTTCGTAGGGTCTGGCGAGAGCCACCACCTCATCAATTTTACACTGATGTGGACAGGCGAAAACAAGAAATTGCGGTCTCTTAACGGTTTATCCCATAGAGAGTCATTCCAATCGAACATGTAATTGAACATCACGTACGATAGGAATGAAAACGGTTTGGTACCGGCCATGAGGGATCTCATGTTCATCATAAGCGGCATAAATGACCTCCTGCCAAAGACCCATTTGTGGTCGATCCCGTGGGCCATGAACTTGACAAAGTGCTTTTCATCTAGGAGTGGGCCAGGATACACCGCTGGTGCCAGTGCGACGAAATTATCCAACTTATCGACCAAGTTGAACCCATCCTTGTCATCTCTATAAAATTTGGGGCCGTTGATCAGCCCCATGAAACTCTGCGTAGTACCTTGTGAGTGTGCCATCAATGTCAGCTTCTCAAATCGCGTGTTTCTGGATAGCACTTCTGTGACCAGTGCCTTCAAATCGAACTGTACCATCTCGGTCATGTCCCAATCCCACTTCTGACCCCTTTGCACTTTCTTGAGATTCCATTTGGGATGGAACCCACACCTGTTATTGCCGAGCCAGACGTCGAACCCGCTTGCGAGAAAGTAGTACGCGAGCGATTTCCTCCCACACGATGCAAAACTACCGCTGCTCTGTAAAAGGCCATGCAACATCAACACAGGGTATTTGTTTGATGGTGAACCATTAAAATTGTCTCTCGGTATTAGATGCCAAAGATCGATGATGAATCCATCGTCAGTCTCGACTTCGAATTCCTCAATGTCAATGTTGTACTGTTTGTAGTAGTACTTCAGATCGGGGACCAGTCGCGAGTCCTCCATGTTCAGAATGTCTTCAAATGGGTTTGCAGTGACACGGTCATCAATACCACGGTTGTTGTCGTATCTGAACTGATGGCCAGGGTGATCGCACAAGGTTATGGTATGATCGTACTCGATATTGTTCTCATCGTCACTCTCGATATCTAGCGGAGTTGTAGAAGAAATGGAGGCTCTCGAGTACCTTCTTGTCTTCTTGGCACCGGTGGTCTCCTTAGGGTACTTCTTACTGGCGCTCCGTTTATCCCTCGGGTCACTCTTCTGCTTGAAGTGGACTGTGATGTAGTTGTTCCAAAGCGACAGCACAAAGAGCACCGAAAGGAAAATGTACAGTATCAGCGCAGAGGTGAACTGCTGCAGCACATCTACCAGCATTCTATTTTTGGTGTTCAGCGGTACAGGTAACCTTCTTTTACGCTGTGAACCACCCAGTTGCGCTTCTATAAGAGTGTGTTGAACGTATCGCGAAATATTGTCATTAATAGTAAACAAAAGAAACACCAGTTGAACTCTAAAGGTGTAAAGTCATCGCCAACTTTTGGTTCTTGTCACAGAACAGTACCGCTACGATGCCACACTTTACATCAACAAGCACGTTTCCCGAGGGGTTGGTTTCGTTACCGGAGGGTTCGTCGCTGGAGGTTCTTGCCGTGCACTACACCAACTACGTTCTCTTGCAACTGCGTCTTAACGGGGAGATGGATTGTACCGTCGAGGTTTCGCGGCGTGGGTTGAGTTCAATTGGGCAGGATACCCTGGGGAACCCCATTGCTGGGTTTTCCGGAGCTTCCAATTTGGAAGATGATGCGGATGAACAAGATTTTGCCAGAGACAACATGGCAGACTACCATGTCGTAACGAAGCTTGGGGATCCAAACGACGCGAAGACCCCAGTAATTGTCACACAGATAGCGGAACTGTATCAGAGAGTGATCCTACCGAACTTGCCCGGCTCATTGAAGCAGTCGACAGAAGACCCAGCTAGTACAAGCTTAATCGTCACTCTGAGCAGCAAGATCTGGCGTGACGATACGGAGGATTTCCAGAAGCTGGTCTACGTGCTCCAAACCATCAAGGAAATGTACCATTTGTGAGTTTGTGTTGGTGAGGTATATGTAGATATATATGTGCGTGGTGCATGTGAGGGAGAGAGTAGGAGAAAGATATTAATGCATGAGAAAGTTTATCATAGGATTGTCGTATCCTACTAATTGGTGTGAGTGGAGTCGTCAATCACTGCCATATCCAGCACTTGCAAAGTGCTTTTACCCTGGCAGCAAGCAACTAAATCTCTGTAACTTACTGGATCAATAAGACCTGTACGTTCCCACGACGACGTTGTTGGCATCGCCCCCTCTTCTGCGAATACCAATTTGGAGATCTTCTCTACAAGTCCACTGTCGGCAGCTGGGTCCGCAACGGTCACTTTCACTTTCATCTTTGCCCTCACGATCGGGATAATCTGTTTGGCAACGAGCAACTTGATTGCCTCCAGGGCTTGCAACTTGGCTGGCTTGTTCACTACGGGGCTGAACTTCAGCTGCACAAGCGCCTTGTGGATCATCGTTGGAGGGTACCGTTTCTTGGACACAGGGTTGATACACTTGGCACTGATGATGGTCAGCATTTCGTTGTTGATCTTGTTCAGCATCAGCTGGCGTTCCTTCTCGGAGAGCTGGATCTCCCCCTTTGTGAGGATCTCCGTAATGACCGTATCCACATCCGCGGTCCCAAAACACTTCTGAAGGTCATCCTTGGGCGCAATGAGCCCCTTGGGCACATTCACAAACACCTGGTGGATCTGCAGCACCTCGTCCAGGTCCTTTTCGACACCCTTCCTGTAATCTTGCACTTTGTTCTGGTAGCACGCAATCTCGAACCGCTTTTTCCCCTTCTTCAACTTCACCAGCGATACATTCGTGAGCTTGATCTGTCCCGACGGCTGATTGATCGCCATTGCCTCGTCCTGTCTGCTACCGGGGGAACTGACCGACCAGCCAGAAGAGAGTGGGCGATGAGTTCAAACTTCAAAATTTCAAGGAATAAAATTTCAAAATTAGAAATAAAAAAGATGTAAACAAAGAGACGAGCGATGCTCGAAGGTCCCGTTTATCTGTTCATATCCTTTGGATGGGGTTCTCTTGGGGCGAGAACAGTGTAGCGTTTTGCTGGACTTGCTTTGGAGTTGGGTAGGTGCAGAAAGAGGACACTTCTTTCATATTTTCACTCGTCATATTTGTTTGTTTCCCCGCTCAAATAAGCTTATCAAGATTCTTTCGAGATAAGACACAAGAGGTGCAGATCGGAGGAAGTAAGCTCGTAAACACTCCTGCCACAAACCTTATACGGAGAGCACCAATATGTCTGCTGATTCTGAGTCTCAGTCGCTTCGCAGGTCGAACGATCAGGCAGCCAACAGCGCTAATCAGCAGCAGCATGCACACTACATTTCCATTCCAATTCAAAGAGATAGCGACTATGCAGACGCTTCCGGGGTTGGTGCGCCGATCTTGTCTAGATCGAACGACAACGACGAAGAGACGGGCCAACAGTTCAGGACCAGGAGACAGTCCATACTGGATAACCCAATCGGATCCTTCAGGGGAGTCAATTCGCTGAGCAAGTTTGCTACCTCTCTCAGAAGGGCCAACTCGTTCAGACATATCGAGACTGAGCCGGACAAGGAGAGGTCGTTTTTCAAAGACTCTGTGGACGAGACCTTCGATCCGAGGACCATGGCTCCGTCTCATACGGGCCGGAAACTCTCTCTTGTGCTGAGACCAAGTCTGTCCAACATGCTGAACAGTGCAAGGAATATTGACACGAACCCGTTTGTGGACGAGACGTCCGTGGACTACGGGTCAACGTACTCGGGGGTCCCCGGGATTGCAGATCTGTCCGGGATGATCAGAAGGTCGTCCGCTTCCGGGCTAAGACCATCTATCTCTATTGCAGATTTGACAAACAACCTTGGGATGGACGGGTATGTTGGATCCATTGCGCCAGACGCGGACTCAATTCTGCTGAGACAAGTCGAGGACAAGGATGGGAAATTGATCACCGTTCTTGCAGGGCAATCCACGGCCCCGCAGACCATATTCAATTCAATCAACGTTTTGATCGGGATCGGTCTCTTTGCACTACCCCTTGGGCTGAAGTATGCTGGGTGGATTTTGGGAGTCACATTACTTTCAGTGTTTGCTCTCGGCACATTCTGTACCGCTGAGCTGCTGTCCAGGTGTCTTGACACAGACCCAACGCTGATGTCATATGCAGATTTAGGGTACGCCGCCTTTGGTAACAAAGGCCGTGCATTAATATCTGCGCTTTTCACAGTAGACCTATTGGGTTGCGCAGTGTCGCTGATCATCCTATTTGGCGACTCCCTAAATGCATTGTTTCCCCAGTATTCTGTGAATACTTTCAAAATTTTGGCATTCTTCGTGGTGACACCTCCAGTGTTCTTACCCTTAAGCGTACTGTCCAATATTTCGTTGCTCGGAATATTGTCCACCACAGGAACAGTATTTATTATTGCATGCTGTGGTCTGTCAAAGAAAACTGCGCCAGGGTCGTTGCTTGACCCAATGGAAACACGTCTGTGGCCTTCAAGTTTCGAGAACTTGTGTCTATCAATCGGGTTGTTGAGTGCCTGTTGGGGTGGCCATGCCGTCTTCCCAAACCTGAAGACAGACATGAGACACCCACACAAATTCAAGGACTGTTTGAAGCATACTTATAAGATCACTGCTTTAACCGATATAGGTACCGCAATTGTCGGGTATTTGATGTTCGGTGATACCGTGAAAGACGAGATCACCAAAAACGTCCTGCTGTCTCCAGGTTATCCCAATTTTGTGTACGGATTGATATCCGCTTTAATGACAGTCATTCCGATTGCGAAGACCCCATTAAATGCAAGACCCATCATATCTGTGCTAGATGTCATTTTCAGCGTCCAGGCGCCAGAAACGAAATACGAAGGCAATAAGTTGAAGACGGCAAAAACTATTCAGGTAGTCAACTGCATCATAGTGAATATTCTCTTCGTCGTGATGGCCATCATTTTCCCCCAATTTGACAAGATAATTGCCTTCCTCGGTGCTGGGTTATGTTTTGCCATCTGCCTGATTCTACCATGCTTATTTTACACTAGAATATGCCATGATACTATCAAACCATGGGAAAAAGCGGCCTGCTATATTACAATTGTACTAAGTGCCGTTCTCTCGGTTTTGGGGATCGGTGCAGCCGTTCTTGCATAATTCATTATTACCATCTCTCAAAATCTCAAAAATTGGTTCATACGACACTGTATCGCGTATGCACTTTTTCTTCGTATATATTATACCTATCTACCGTTATCCTTTAACTATTGACTTACTTTGAAAGATCACCAATATGGTATTATGCCTTTAAGAAATTATATATGGTACAAAAAAGTAGCTCAGCTGGAAAATTCCTTGGATCTCGTCGATAGAGATGTCACACCTTTCACCACCGCGGGACAGTAGTGCTTTGATAGCAATACATTTTCCCACAAAGTAGCTGCACCGGCGTTACTTCTCGTCAGCACATCCGTTTCCATGTTGAATTTGCCGTTACCTATTCTATCCTCCGTAGAGTACAGACCACCGATTTCAGGATACCTGTTCATCAGCTTGTCAACGAATTTGAGTAGGGCAACCGACGTCTTTTCAGGAGTATGTTCCATGCACATATAGATTCTCTTTGTGAATGCTGTAGCCCTTTCGGTAGTACCGGATTTGCTTCTGAAAAAAGTGTGATCTAGAGCCTTTAGGAGCAATTCAGCAGTCGTTGAAACATTTACTGAGGGTTTGATATATTCGTCGTTTAATGGGTCAGCCAACCGTAGGGACTTATACGAAAGCTCGATGTCTGCATCAAAGGCTAAGCACGGCAATAACGTGTACAAGGCATTGACAAAAGTAGACAAGTCCATGTTGATTTTCATATGCTGATTGTTCGAGGTCAAGGAAAACGCACTCACAATGCATAGTAAAAACTTTCTTATTTCTGTTGGGGATAAGTTGTCTAGATCTGTATCGCTTATAATTTCCTTCATTACTTCCAAAAAGTCGCCTAACAGATCGAAACTGGCCATGTTCCCAAACTTGGATAGACCTTCTAGGACTGAACCCACCAGTCTGTTATTACCGCTTTTCAGTATGTTGAGGTACATTGTCAATACAATTTTTAAGATTTCTGCTTGGTTTTTCTCCCGCATTTCTGCAGAAACCACCAGTTCTGCCTTTTGCATCTCGTCCTCGATATCTCTCATCTCCTTCCGCGCCTTCTTTTGCTTCTTGGATAAGTGGATTCTATCCTTTTTCTTTAATCTCGTCGCTCTTGTAGCTTCCTCCTCTTCTGCCTTGCTGTTGGGATCGTAATCATGGAGTATATCCAGGGACAGTATCATATTTAAAACTGATTCTTCAACATTGAAGTTACGAACTTTGACGACTTTTGACATCGTCCGCAAAATTTCCAATGAAATCGCACCTTCGTCGTCATCGTTAAACAGTGTTTCAATGGTCCTGATAGTGGGGATAGCAGCTGGGTCGGCACTGAGATTCGGTTTACAGACACGACGGACAAGTATATTAATCACATCGCCTCTAAAGTTAAAGTGCGATACATTTGATGCCAAATGGTTTGTGGCCTGCATGGCCAGCACACCTAGGGATACCTTGAGTGGATCGTCGTTATTTGGCACTTTGCTTAATTTAGTGAGTAGTCCAATGTAGTGTTTGTAATTTATGACTAAGTTTTGTTCAAATGTTCTTAAACTTGCAACTTCTTTGGACACTTTTTCCTTTTTCTCTATATCTGATAAAGGTCTGATCCGGTAGCCAGGGATGATACTTCTGAAAACCGTGACTAACGAGAGCATAGAAAACTTACAGGTATTTGGATTTTTAGAGTCAGCCATTTTACATAGTCTGGTGAGAGCCGATGTATTTTCCTCCGCGTTCTCCATGATTTTTTCTACGAGGTCAGCAATTTCCTCCTTTAAGGCGACAATTGTTTCTTCAGTGTCTGGTTCCTCTTCATCGTTCTCTTCTGCATCCACATCCGCTTTAGTTTCGGCGTCATTTATGGTATCTTCTTCTTCTTCTTCCTCAGAAGGAGACTCGTTTGCTACGTCGTCACCTTGCTTGGTAGCATTTTTTTTCCTTGCCTGCCTTTCTACCATATTCCTTGCAACCATACCGTTGATTTTGATGGGCAAACCTTCTACCATATTCTCCTCATTGTCCTGAATTTTCCGAGGTTTCAGTTCATATACCTGTTCCTCATCCTCCCAGGAAGTGTGTCTTTTCTTCCTGGATGGAGCGGCCCCCTCATGCTCCGGTTCAATTACAGCAGATAATTCACCTACATCTTGAAATCCACCGTCTTGCAACAAAGCCTCCTCCTGCTTTCTTTTTTCGGCCGTTCTTTTCTGAATATTCTCCTGTAGTCTCTTATTTTTCCTAGCCATGTTGGACAATTACAAGGTGTGCTGAACGGTGTTCTGGACTCCGGATATCTAAACGCTTCTTTGCGATGAGATGAGGTCAAGAAACCATTTCGAATTTTTTTTTTTCTCGAAGTTGAAAAATTTTTGTGCGAACAAAAAGAAGCTTCAAATCGAGGTAGCGCTCTCATTGAGGGGTGCACATCGTGAATCCTCAAAGGGCATTTGCTATTGTCCCTCAGATGAGCACTGCGTAGCTCGAGAACCTTGTAAGTATTTATCAAAATACGTGTCTTGTGTGCAAACTATATAATACATTGATGCGTTGTTATGGGCACACATGTAGATGCGCTACACCCGAAAAAACAGCCTTACATTCCAGCCAAGTAGCGTAGAATTTTGTCATCCATCAAGGTATCTATGTCACCATTCTCTGCAGCTTCACCATAATCTGACAGCGCCTGTTTGATGCTTTTGACGGCGGTCAAACCAGATAGTGTCTTGCTACCTGTGGCCCCCTCCAAGATCACCCTTGCAAAATCTAGGTCTTTGTTGGCCAAGTAGCCAAGAATCAATGCTTCCGTTAAATTATCGCTCGGCGATGTTTCAGTCTTATTGTTTTTCTCCTTACTTAGTTGCTGGATATTAGCGTTGTAAATCTTCAACGATTCATCTATGTCGAATTTGGACAGGGCTAAGATTTGGACGGTTAGAATTTTAGCTCTGGTAGCATCTGATGCTGTCTCGGGGACAAAAGTCTCAGCAAACTCCCAAGAAGCCTTATCTGCTGTCTTAAAGCTCTGGTATGCCATTGCTAAGAAGACCTCAAAAAACAGATCTTCCTCCTTACCGCAATGCGAGGAAAGTAAAATGCGGTACAGTTCCATAAATAACTTGGTATCGTTTCTGAACATACCGATCGATCTCAACACCTTCTTAGCCAGCCCAATGTCAGATTTGTGGAGATCATTTTTTGAAATGAAATCTAGCAGGTCAACAAATTCGCTTTCCGTGGAAACGGGTTTCATGTTGAGAGTACTCTCCGGATTCCAACTGTTGTCCGACAGCTTCAATTTCACACTTTCAAATTGTTCAACAATACTATGGAAAACCGCAGTCTCCTCGTCTGTGAACTCGATAATTTTATTCTCGCCGATGTTTGACAGCACTGCATACAGTAGCTCTTTATTGGTTTTTAACAGGTCTTTCGGAACATATGGATAGATTAGGTACAGTTGATATGGTGTTAATTTGTCTAACTTTTCTAGGAAAAGGTCGAAAGAGGGGCCAAATTTTAGCAATGCTGGCAAAATGTAAGAAGCATCCAAGTCAATGACATCCCTTGTAAGTTTATCAATTAGCCCCCTCTTTATCGAGTTGCGGTCGCTGATATGGTCTAAGAGGTAGATAGCATGGGTGATGTCATAAATGTCCAATGCTTTCTTGCCATCTTTAATCTCAGCGGAATCAAAATAAACCACTTTGTTCAAAACCTCGAGTAAAATCTCTTGTGATAGAGTTCCAAATATCTTACTATATGTCACAAAAAGCTCCCAAGAACTGTTCACCCGTCCTGGGTTGTTCTTAATAACCTCTAGTAGTGCTTTGGAGGTCAACGGTTCGTTAATTTCTTGCAGCTTTCTAGAATGTATGGTGGCAATACCGT
This sequence comes from Huiozyma sinensis, assembly GCA_030705205.1. Classification (NCBI taxonomy): domain Eukaryota; kingdom Fungi; phylum Ascomycota; class Saccharomycetes; order Saccharomycetales; family Saccharomycetaceae; genus Huiozyma; species Huiozyma sinensis. Next base: position 25,707 of record JANIWX010000058.1, read on the forward strand.
AATCGTGACCGGCCAATTGTTCGATCATTGCATTGTGAATGGAACCTAGTTGTTTAGAGCTTGTGTTTGGACGCTGCGAAAGAGACTCGCCAATCTTCGACGAGACCTCATAGGGATCCAAATCTTTCAAGTCCTCTGGTAGTTGGTCTCTGATCGGGTCAAAACATTTCTGCTGGAAAAGCTCCTGGTACGCCTTATGCAGAGACGGTTTCAGTTGCTCAGATAGTTTTAGGCATTTAGAGAAGCTCCTCTTAAATGTCAGCATCGCGGTGGCTCTTAGTGCTTGAGAGTTTTCTTTTCCAGAACAGTTAGTTGATCACACCGGTCATCAAACAATATATAAGAAAAATATTCTGCAAGCGATGAGTCAAAAATCCAAAAGATAAAATATACCACGAGGCATACAAAAAACAACAACTTAGACTCCTAAATAGATATATGAAAGATGGTGATCCGGCATTAGTCTGAATCTCCACCAAATGATGCGTCAGAGTTGTCGTCGTCTTCGTCGTCGTCTTCGATGAAACTGTCATCGGACAGTTCTACCGTTTCGCTGTAAGATTTTACAGGCCGAGCAGAAACCCTTGAGCTACGCTGCCGCGGCTGTGGGATGACTTCCTCGTCATCATCGTCCTCGTCATCATCTTTGACATCTTCTTCAGCAAAAGAATCAGAATCGCTTTCGTCACTTAACTCGACGACCTTCGCCTTTTGTTTGGCTCTTGATTTTGCCTTGGGTGCAGGCGATTTTTTGACTTCAGAACTTGATGCAGATGTAGGCGCCGAAGCAGATTCCTCGCCATTGTTGAAGGCTTGATTGATTTTTTTGAATTTGTTGGAGAATGCACTCAAACTCTTCTCATCGTCGTCGTTTTCTTCTTTCTCTTCTTCTTCATCCGTGACACCTTTCTTCACAATCTGATCAAATAACGTCGATGAGCTATTGGAAACTTCAGACGCTTGCTCTGTTTTTATTAGTGTCTTATCCGGAGTTGGTGAGGCTGTTGTAGAGCTTTTTGGCTCTGTTTTAATTTTGGTAATCCTCTTCGGCTTGGTAATGGCCTTGGGTTCGAGCAGTTTTCTCTCATAATCAGTTTCCTCGTATTTTATCTTCTTGGCTGTCTTCCGCGCAGCGCGCTTCTTACCAGAGGCATCATAGTCATCATCATCACCCTTCCTTTTACGCTTACCCTTTGTTTTCGTGCCCTTACTCGGAATATCACCATTACGTAGCTCTTCATCTAGCTTCAAAAACTCTTCATAGCCCTTCGCGAATTCCTCCAAATCGGTATTCCATATGTCCTTGGCAGAAAGTTTTAGAAGGGCCTCCAGTTCGACTTCTTTTTCTTGTTTTTGCTTTAGCAACCTGTTGTATCTTTCTTTTGTCAACGACCAAATACGCATACCTAGCAAGTACTCGAAGGTCCCAAATTCATCCTCAGGGCCATTTATCTCCTCAGTTCCGTCATCAGTGGCAATATCCTCCTCAGCCATGTTTTCCTCCTCCTCAGCAGCCTCCTCTATTGCTCTACTGGTTTCTTCGTCAGTTGTACCATAATGCGGTTTACCCAATTTATTAATTCTAGGGAACCCTAACTCCGTCAACTCCTTGATGATTTCTTTACGTGGCTTGTTGGTCACCTTCAATTCATTTTCTATGATCATTTTGATGAATTTTACCTGGAAGGAATATTTTTCAACTTCCCATTGTAGCCTTTCACTCATATAGTCCTTTCTCTTCTGGTAGTACTCCAATCTAACATAATAGAACTCACTCAGTATTTCATTAACATTGTCATATTTTCTGATCTTACCCCGAGGATCAAAAGCTACCATATTCTGTAAACTTATAGGAGATATCAATTTGAAACGCTCGTAGAACCCAATCTTTCTGGTTTTTGTCATCTCTTCAGGAGTCAGTGTGACAATGAACCTGATATTATTGGTATGTTGCTCCTCCATGTCCTTGATCCATGCCTTCGTTCTTTCATTGCCACTCAGCCCCAACAACAAATGTTCCTTGATTGTAGTAGTCCAAGTCTTGGCTGGTAGTTCAGTGATCTCCAAAGTGCAAGGGCCAGTTTGTTCAATTCTACCGTACATTCTGTACTTTTGAGGTTCAGTTTTCTCTAAGGAACCGGTCCAACCTCTGTACCATGGATGCATCTCTTCGAGATCTTCACCGTTCATCAAATGTTCGATATTTTTTACAATATCCAAGGGGTTGAAAGGTGGAATGTTAGTACTCCACCCAGTACCAATACCTTCACCCCCGTTTACCAGAAGCATTGGGATGACGGGCAAATACCATTCTGGTTCCACTGTCATTTCATCATCTTGTACATACGAATACAATGGGTCATCAGATGGGTGGAAAATCTTTCTGGTTAGCTTGTTTAACTCTGTAAAGATGTATCTCGTTGCGGCGGCATCTTTACCACCGGTAGCTCTTGTACCAAATGCACCATTTGGCATCAGTAGGTATATGTTATTGGAACCAACGAAGTTCTGAGCCATACCAATGATGGTTTGGGCCAAACTCTCTTCTGCATGATGGTATGCAGTAAACTGGGCAACAGAGGGAGCCAACTGGGCAACTTTGATTTCAGACCTAAGATTTCTCTTGAAGGTAGCAAACAGAACCTTTCTTTGGCCCGGTTTGAAACCGTCTAGCACACTAGGGATGGACCTGATGTTATCAGCCAAAGAGAAAAGAATCAGCTCCTTATTGATGAAGTCACTGATGGGAATGTCAGATATTTTGGGGTCCAAGACGGTACCTGGTTCGTACTGCCTCAGCCATTCCTTTCTATCATCTGCCTTCTTCTTTGAAAATGCCAGTTCAATTAAGTCTTTGTCGTTGCCCTGTAATTGGTGGAACGTCTTCAAATGCTTGTCTAAATCAGAAAAGTATTCACGGACTTCCTGACTTGACGACGTACCCAACCCCTTATAGTACTTCTGTTTCCAAGTGAATTTATGCGCCTCCTCGAGTCTCCATTTCTCGTAGTCCGGCATATTGTAAAAGGCAATAACTTGTTTTCTTGGTTTGGTAATTGTAACCTTCACAATTGGTGTGATAAATTCCACCAGGAAGCCTGGAATATCCAAAAGGCCTGGGAAGGAACTTTCCAAGAAATTGATAATCAGCCCCTTTATATGGGAACCGTCGTGATCTTGATCTGTCATGATCATCAGGTGGCCGTAACGTAGAGTCTTCGTATCCTCGTAGTTTTTCCTATGCTGTAGCCCCATAATCTTTTTAATTGCTTGAATTTCTGCGTTTTTCAAGATCTGATCAGCACTGGCCTCCCTAACATTCAGGATCTTACCACGTAGCGGATAACAACCGTAATAATCCCTACCAACAACAGCCAGCCCTGCCACGGCAAGCGACAAGGCAGAATCACCCTCTGTTAGAATCAAAGTACATTTATAACTGTCCTTTGTCCCAGCTTTATTTGCGTCCTCCAACTTTGGGTACTCTGTAATCCTACTTTTCCTGGTACCGTCAGATTTTTTAAGTTGGTTGTGGGCGTTTTCATCGGCAATCTCAAAGATTTTGGTTGCTAGGTCTGTTTTCATGATTTTGTTAACGAAATCGCCAGATATTTCGCACCGGGAGCCAAAATCTTTTATTCTCGTGGTCAATTGTTCCTTTGTCTGAGAGGTGAAGGCAGGGTTTTCGATGAGACAGTTAATGAAAATAAACATGTTATTTTTTATTTGGAACGGTTTGATATTCTTTTTCCTCTTCTTCAAGATATCGGAGACTTTCCTAACAATCTGATCCACAATATAGTTAACGTGAGTCCCACCGGTGGTCGTTGCGATAGAGTTAACAAACGATATTTGCTGGAACGAGATATCTGAAACTGCAAATGCTATTTCCCAACGATTACTAATTTTCTCGTACAAGATGGTGGGAATCTTGGCGTCCGTTTCCATTTCTTGGCCGTTGTCCAGTTGCCTCTTTTTCTCGAGGGATTTAAGGTACAGCTCGACGTAGTTTTTAAAGTTTTTTATCTTCAAGAACTTCCCGTTCAGATAAACGTTGACGTCAGCGACTGACCCGTTGATATCGTATACACGACGACGCATAACACCCAAGATATCACTATCGAGGTTCTCCATGCCAAATCTTGACAGATCAGGCTTGAATGAGATTTTCGTGTACGAGGAGGCCTTTTTGTAGGATGTGATTTCAGGTGGGTGGCATGTAGTCATGTTATTTTCCCATCTTTGAATGTACTTCTTCCCCGCTCTCGGGTCTGCAGTCTCGAGAATGAACTCCGTGGAGAAAATGTTACAAAGTTTGGCACCGTACCCGTTTCTACCGCCGGTGACTTTTTTCTCGTCATCGTCGTAGTTTGAAGAGGTCAGCAATTGACCAAAAATCAGTTCAGGGATGTATACTTTCTCCTTGCTATGAATCTCAATGGGGATACCCTTACCATCGTTTTTGACCTCGATCAGATTCTCCTCCGGTATGATAGAAACATCGATTCTCTTCATTGTGGGGTCTCTCACCTTGTTATCAGCGGCATTGACAAGAATCTCGTCAAAGATTTTGAACAACCCAGGCACTATATTGACCTGCTTCTCAACCATACAGTCTATCTCATCATCGAAGATCCATTGCTGCTGCTCTTGGATTTCAACAGATCCGATATAAGTATCCGGTCTCTTCAAGATATGCTCGAGCTGAGAAATCTTTTGGTACCTCTCAGAGGCAGATTTCTCGTTGCCACGAGCCATTATTCACAGTGCACTGGTCTCTGATGCTGCTGATCTCTGCAATGGTGAAACCTTTAGTTGTAGATGCAACACGTAGTACTTATTTTTTATTTATTTTTCAAAAAACTCCAGAAAAAAAAATTTTTCGCGTCTGAAAATCTTTTTTTTTTTGGCTCTTCGACACCAGATCTTGCGACACTTTGAATGATCAAACGGCGTGCAGCGGATGGTCTAACGAAGACTTCGCGTTGTCAATGGTCTTGGCAAGAACATTGCTACAACTCTTGCTGTTTGTGCACTTTTTCTTTTTCAGTTTCCTTTCTTTCCCAATAAGTTGGGTCGAAAAAGGAAGAAGTTCGATAATGTATTAGTTTCTGCGATCTGCAAGTACTTATTCTATAAGATGACGCAGTACGCCAGAGCAGAACCTTTTAAAAGGCGCGTCACCTAACTCTTGCTGGTCTCTTTCTATTTGATTGATTGGAAAGTTTTGACGGATAAAGAGCCCTCGCCCAGCCGTGATTATCGTGCAGTTTTCTTATCGTAGCACCTCAATTGGCAGTAGACATATGATCGCTGGTGTCTTTCGCCGTTGTCGTTGCCACCTGTGTGTGTGTCGGGGCAGCGTGTTCCGGCACTGGTGACGCTACTTAATGCAGTTCCCATTCTCTAGGGAAGGAGGACATATCTTCATGCTATGGAACAGCAGGTATGTCCCGGGTCCTTCTTTACCAAAAGACTTGTCCTTGTGGCAACCTCAAAAACGTCGTCTACACCTTCGCCCGTGAGAGCACTGCATTCCATGTATTTTTTGGCACCAATGGCTCTTGCTACCTGTTCAGCCGTCTGCGGCGATACTAATTTAGCATCTACATTAGTCCGCAAGTCGTTCTTCAAACCCACAAGGACAATGGGGGCGTCTGGGCAGTATCTGAACACTTCCTGCGCCCACTTATCCCTCGCATTTTCGAGCGAGTCCTCGTCATCAACAGCGAACCCAATTACAATTATATCAGCCTTGGAGTACGAAAAGGGCCGAAGTCTTTCGTACTCCTCCTGACCTGCCGTATCCCATAGGGCAAGCATAACTTTTATACCGTCCACTCTACAGTCCGTAACATAGTTCTCGAACACGGTCGGCTGGTACTCCTGCGGGAATTGCCCCAATGTAAATACATACAGCAAAGATGTCTTACCGCAAGCACCGTCGCCAATGATCACTAGTTTCCTTCTAATTGCCTTCTCTGACATTGGGGCTTCACGAATCGTGTACTGATTAAAGATGATGCAGTTAAGGGAACAATAGTAGAAGAATGCTCGATGCGAGGAGAAAATTCGCAGCTAAAAGGCAACAACAACCGCTTACTTCGATCGGGATGCTAACCACCAAGTTCGCAGAGCAGCCAGCGGAGATTGTCGTGTCACTTGTTGGCCTTCCAAAGGTAAACGAAGAAGCAACGCCAGTCCCAGTTTATTTTTTGTCTTGAAATTTTGTGTCCAAAAAAAACCTCGAGGAAAACAATAGCGTTTTCTTTGTTAATTATGCAGGAAACCTGCTTTTTACGTCATCGGAGCTTCGAGGTAACCACGAGACTGGGCAGGCTAATAACGTTCTGGAGGTTCCCTAGTAATAGAGTCATAACCCCAATGCTATACCAAATGTAGTTCTGTGGAATAAAACCAAGGTTGAACCGACGGGTAGGCTAGGGTAAGTACTTAGATATTAACGAATACTACGTAGTTTGTGTAATTAACTGGTCCGACCCCAGTCCTCAACCGACAACCAACTCTTACGCCACCACTAAACCATAAATAAATAATAAAACAGGAAAGAAGGCATTCCGAGTGGTACTGTAGCCAGCATATAACCTCGACAAAATTTGTACAGTGCAGTACAAGAGCTTGAGTTAGCGTCCATATATATATATAAATATATAATCTGTAAGCAATTATACGCCAAAAGTGCTTTGAGAGTTGTACGACCCCCCGCACACGATACGATAATACAAAATATTATTACTCCATCTTTTAATGACCAGAGGAACCAATTGTATTCAGCAAGATAGACGCTGAACTTGTCTCAAAGGGCCGCTTTTGCTGGCCCGTTTCACCCGATAGTTGTTGAGTGAAGTGACCGAAGGGGGAAACATTTGTACCATTTTGAAATGGCAACTTGACACTACTTATAGTACCATTGGAGTCTTTCAGTACTTCACACGCATGGTTGTTGTGCATTTGAACGATTTTATTCACAAGAATCGGGAAATCCAACGGCGCTTTAAGGTTCTGATGCGAGATGACATTGTACAATGTCTCTAAGGGCACAAACACAGGTACTGAGGAATCATCCTGTTGTGCAACTGAAACGACAGAAAAATATGCATTGCGAATAGCGTCAAATGTGGTGGAATCATTTGGTAAAATATTCCCGACGCTTCCATCAGTAATACCGCCAATAGGAGTCGGATTGGAAGGTTGTCCCATTGCACCATTGGGGAGGATTGGAGTAGCCCCGATGTTCCATATATTTTGAGACGATACAACGCTGCTTCGATTGGAACCTAAGTCGCCGCCATTGCCGTTTTGGGAGGGTGGCTGAGCTCCAAGTGAGGCAATCGATGGATACGCAGTATCAGAGGCAACAGAATTGTTCCAGATTGAATTTCTCTGTACCATTGGAGTTGTAACAGGATCATTCATATGCAAAGATGTGTTGGCAGACAGTCCACTGCCGTTGGTTTGCGGAGAGATATGCATTCCAATGTTTCTGTTCGCATTGGGACCAGCCTGTGGAGGTACTGCAGTATTTTGAGTGCCCCAATATGGGTTCTGGTTGAGTGCTGTTCCTGGAGAAAACGATGGCTCGTTCAAAGAAGACGACGAGAACATATTGGTTAAAGTACCTAAATCGTCATCCAACAAGCTTCTCTTCATATCTTTGTGAAAGGGATCGAACGCAGACATCGGTTGTTGCTGCTGCTGCTGCTGCTGCTGATGGTGAGGTATATTCCCTATTTGGTTGAGCATGGAATTAGAAGATAGTGGGGAGCCAAAAGAATTCCACGAGGAGTTAATGTCATGAATTTGAGGTAATAAACTTGGCGCTACTGATGGGGGGACCATCTGCGGTTGTCTAACGTCATAGCCGTTATTAACTCCTACCATGCCGTGGGGACCTAGCACGGGGTTGGAATCAAACAAATTTGAGCTCTGAATATTGTGCAAGGGATTTGGGGGGTTGCCGGATGATAGAGAGCCCACATTTTTGTTCAAGTTTTCAGGTGTTTGTAATTGATGCTGGAAGCTAAGTGCTGAAGGTGACTCCGTTTTTGTAGCGCCTACTAGGTCAAACACGTCATCTCCAATAGTTTTCTTAGCGAGCGTGCTTGCGTGAACATTGCCCTGATATAAACCAGAGAGATCATTGTATTGCAAATTAAGAGATGATGACCGAGGAGTGACTGCATCCTTCGAGTTGTTCCAAATTGTTCCGTCGTTTGCAGACAAACTGGTTGGATTTCCAATAGCCAAAGCAGACAAAGGCGCATCCTTCCCAAGCATACGTATTCCACTGCTTAAGTCAATATGTTTCATTTTTTGGCGTTCCTCTTCGAGCTTCTTTTGGCGTTCCTCCTCTTCTCTTATTTTTTGACGTTCCGCTTCTAACTTCTGCTGTTTGATCCTTTTTTCCTCTGCTGCCTTTCGTTCTTGTTCCAAACGTTTTTGCTCTTTGATCCGTTTCTGCTCCAGCTCTTTTTGTTTTCGTTCCTCATCTCTCTTGCGTTTCTGTTCTTCCTTCAATTTCCTTTGATTTTCTTGAATTTCTTCTCTCTTCCGTTGTTCTTCGAGTTTGCGCTTTCTTTCCTCATCCTTCTTCCTTCTGGATTCCTCCACTTTTTGTCTCTGCGCCTCTCTTCTTTCCAATTCTCGCTCTTCTCGCTCCTTTTTCAAACGTTCCTCTTCCTCAGCCTTCCTGCGCTTCTCCTCCTCTTTCGCCAATTGTTGCTGTTTCCTCTTCTCCTTCTCCTTCTCCTTCTTCTTCTGTTTCTTTTCTTCTTTCTCCTTCTTTTTCATCTGCTCCTCCTCCAACTCTTTCAAAAGTTTCAGTCTATTCGCATCGGCTTGTTTCTCATGATACGATTCCATGATCCTACTCTGTAACAGTTTGGTGATGGCGATTTGAATCAACCGGCGACCTTCTTCGAGACGGTCCGCCTCATCAATCTCACTTTCAGACCCTTCATCATGATGTGTGTGCTCTCCAAAATCAGCCCCATAATGTCCTTGATTTGCTTTCTCGGAATCTGTCAGGGTTTGGTAGCGGTGTGAAGCGTTGCTGCATGAATTCTCTTCTGCCAAATCTTCGTCGTACTCGGACAACTCTTCAAGGTCGTCTTCATCCTCATCGTATTCAGAAAGAATATCGCTTTCATCATCGTAATCCGAAAAGTCATAATTATCCTCGTAATCAGTTTCCCTACCCTTGCTGAGTTTACCGACCTGATCCATTGTAAGTGGGTTGGTCAAAGTTGCAGCGGCAGCGGCAGCTGCAAGCGATGCACTGATTGAAGAACCTCCAAACTCATTGTCAAATTTATCTCTAAAAGATTGCATGACAATCTCGCCAAATTGTTTCCGATCGGTGCCAAACATAAATCTGGTGAAAAGTTCCTTCTCGAGTGCGGAGACCTCTTTAAACTCTTTTCTGTTCGTATCGTACGAATTCGTCATCCTATCAGCAATGTTGTGTTGTAAGTCAGCATATTCTTCTGCTGTGAGTGGCTTGCCATTATGTAGCATTGTAGTAAACGCTCTTGCGTCCCCCATGCTTTGATAGAATGACTCGTCTATTCGACCATTATCACCACGCGTTTTATCAGTGACGAATTTCTCAATAGCCTTCAGAAACCCGACACCCTTGTTGTTGATCAGCTCCTCTGTGACGGCTCGCATGTGAGGATATGCCATAAGTTTGTCCACATACTCTTGAGCAATTTTCGGGTGCGACGAGATAAATTTCTTGGTGAATTGCATGTACTTCTCCTTCAACTCATCGTCATCTTGCTCGACAAGGTCTGCGTCGCATAGAACCGGAGAAGTCTCTGGACTTGTACTGAGATGATGTGATTCTGAGAACTGATCCTCTGGAACGTTCTGAGGATCATCATTATCATGTACGCCATCCTGTTGCGACACTGGTTTCTGCCTCTGTTTACTCTGCTTGAAATGCATTACCTCCTCCTTTAGATCACTTGTCGTGTTTGTGCTTAAAAAGTCGCCCATTGCCACATCATTATGCAGAGTCTTTTCATACTCAGAACTTCTGTTCTCGCTTCCCTGGTCCGAATACGATCGGTTTTTGGATATCTGAAGCTCGTTAATGATGCCCAAGTGAAATTTGACTGGGTTCAGCTCCGGATCTTTTATCTTGTCGATCTCATACAGCATGTTATATATCCTTTCCATTTCCTGGTCCATGCTCATATGGCGTCTTCCACAGACAGAACAGTTGCAAGTATGATCTACCTGGTGTTTCCGGATTACGTCGAATACCTCATCTTTGCCGATTTTCAAAATCTCCTTCTTTTCACTTGGTGGAAGCGATTCCCAATGTAAATCAAGAATCGAGGCCATAGAATCCCCACAGTTCATACCGCTGTCTAACGTACTGTTCTTATTCTTCTTCTTTTTCCCTGTAGTCTCGTTGTCAGACGGCAAGGATTCCACTATTACATCACCGTTGGCTGCTCGCTTGATTATCCGCGACGTTGGATAGTCCTCATCCTCATGAAACACTTCAGCTTGTCGCGTTGGCATTTCCGGCGGGGCTATCTGCGGACTAGTATGCTTCCCGGCACTGCCTTGCTTCGACTTGCCCTTCTTGCTTTTACTCTTTGATTTTGACGGCATTACTTCCAATTAGAATGACAAACAACAGCAACCAAAACTCAAGTAAGCTTTTCAAACACCTTGTCAACTATTGAATACCCTTTATATGTTTAACAAACAGGGTCTAAATTTCACTGTATACCTGCCTAGAACAACCTATATTCGGAGCAGTTGGCAACTAAACCTCCAGTAAAGCGGTAATCGGGGGGGGAGAAAAAAAAAGTGCCAACGGTACACAGCCACAAAAAAAGATTAAATCCTCCTAAAGAAGAAGAGGTCAAGTCGATTCCGGGACTACCAGCTCATCAAAAGGCATCGAAACTGCCGTTCCTCTCTCTTTCTACATATTTTTTATATTTTTTCATTGCCAAAAGACCAACGCAGAAGAAACGTTCAGTATATCAAGTTCGGGTAACATATAGAGGTTATAGAGGATGGTCGCTGGAGTAGCTGTGTATGAGGGCAGTGGGCAGTTCACCGACTTAATTGCATTGCCCAATAGTGACACTTGCATCCTGGTAGACCGTTATTGCCCGATGGAGAACCGTACCCGCTCACCATGCCGTCCTCTCTTTCTAAAATAGTGAATCCGAGCCGATGAATTGCAATACGGAAAATATCTTCTACACTTAGCTCCAAGCCTGACATTGGAACTTCCTCGTGTTGGTTGAAAATTTCACCGCCGGGTATGTTTATATCGAAAGTTGTTTCTGTTTCGTCTTCTGATTCAAAATGGTACAGCAGGGGACCGTAGTTCAACCATATACCGCCCGGCTTCAAACAGTACTGTATCGTTTGTAAGTAGTTAAGGATATTGCTACCAGTATCAAGGAAGAAATTGGTCACCACAAAGTCAAATTTATTTTCGGCAGCTGCCCTTGCGGCCACAATATCAGGGTTGAATTCGTACTCAGATGAGTAGCGAATACCACTATTGGGTCCATATCCATTCACAAACGATACGTAACCCATCTCCATTCGACCGTACTTTGATAAAATATTGCACAGGTTCAAATCCGGAACTTTAACCTCCCTCAATTGACACTCTCGGTTTTGCCAATGAGAAAATGCATGAACAAATGGGTATATCTTCCATTCGTGCATTCGCAGGCCACCATTTAGCATATAGTTTGCAACAAGCATCATATGAATCGATATATCAGACCCGCATACCGCAACGCCTTCTAATGCCACGTCTACCAACAACCGACCTGTCCCACATCCTGGGTTGAGCACTTCGAGCGTGTCTTTGTTTCGAACAGAAGTGCCAACATGATCCAAACATTTTTTGAGTCTTTCCCTCAGGAAGACCCTTTCACCATCGCATTCACCGGACCACTCGCGATTAACCTGTGTCAAAATGGACACAACTTTAATCTTATCCAGTTCTGATGGACTTGGCCAAGTTTCGATGTCCGTTGCGGCAAAACCAGCCGGTTGCTCAATATTGAAGGTTACAATCGCTCGAAGAAAGATCGAGTTCATCGTAATACACCTTTTAATATCTTCAAGGTAGTCAGGGTACCACTCCACAAGTGTTTTATGATAGTAATTCAAACTGGACCATTTCCTCAAGCGCGGTTCGTAGTATTTCGCTAGAGCATATTCTTCGTAATCCCAAAACGCCTTCAAAGATCTGAGAATGGTTTGCTGTTCGCTGTCAGTCTCGCTATCATATTCCATCTCGAACCTACACAAAACTTGGCATTTGTCCTCTTTAACTTAACCGAAATCGACATTCTGATATAAAACATTTTACTTATTCACGTCAGAAAGTGAAAAAAAAAACCCTACTCCTCCAGGGAAAAAGACGAGAACAAACAACTCATCGTATACTCATGAATAATATTAAACACAAACGAGAAGATAATATCTATATTGCGAGCTTGAAATATCATTGGAGCTCAGAACATCCCCCCTTGCTCCAGCAATCCACGATTGTGTAGTATGCTAATTAGTTGTTCGAAACGGACTCTATCCGTTTGAAACTATCTTCTAGAGCTAAAGATGGGTCATCGAAAAACATCAATGACATGTCGTACTTTCGGATCTCTGAAAGCTGACTGATCCCGCTACTTACCCTTTTACTCCAAGCGTCTGCCCTCTTATCAAAATTGCCGTTATAAGTATCGTAGTCATTTTGTGATGAGGGCATGAAGTAACCGTCATCTGGTGGTGACCGCGCGCCTTGATTCGTTGCTAATTGATCCCCAGCTATTCGATTCACAGGTACTTGATCCCCAGGAATTTCATCCCCAGGCACTTGATTACCAACGGATGCCGCTTTCCTACGGGGTGAAAGAAGCGGGGGTGGTGGTATTCTCGTCAGGTTCTTGGTTCTCGTAGGTATCTGATGAAGCTGGTTCACGAGAGAGTCAAACGATTCCTTAGGTGATAACGACAAGGGGAAGGATCCAATTGTGGAGGTGGGTGACGAAGACGAAGATGGTGAGTTTGAAGAAGCTGACGGAGAGGGAGATTTGTGGCTGGACCTAGACGGTATTTTCGATGCCCTTATAGATTCGGTCTGGCTCTCTGTCAATTCCACCCTCTTTGCAGGTATACGAGGAGGCCCAAGCGGCTTCATATCACCGTTGACAGGTTCCACATATTCCCTTTTGATTAAATTGTTCAACTCATTCATAGTGGTCGTTTCACCAAGCCCCAGGTCACTCATTGAATTCTTAGAACATCGTATGTACACACCGATAATCTGATCAGGGTAGTTCATCGCTGTGGAAATGTACGCCTCGAAATCTTGTTCACCGGAATCACCAACGAGTATAAATTTTTTCTCCGGGAAATCACTCAGTATTCTTGTGATGACTCCCAGCTTTCTATTGGCACTTGAGGTCATCAAACTGGATAAGAAATTACCGTTGTATTGCTTTAAAAACAGTGGGCCCTCTGGGAGGTACATGTTGAGGTATGCTTGCAAAGTCTGGAAGAGTTGCGAGGGTGAGTTAGAAACGTAAAAAAAATCAACATCCGAGGTGTCTTTCAATGTCTTGTACCATAGCGGAATACCATCCACCACCCACGACTCCATGGGATTGATAAACACGTTTCGAAACATGGATCTTCGATCTCCTGTCACACCCGTATGCTTAATCGTATCATCAATATCGCTGATAACGCCGACCCCACCTGGTTTCACAAAGGTACAATCAAAAGTCTTGCTTATGTGATTTGGAAAATTCGTCATGGAATGATCTAGGGAAACAGTGACAGTCACAGGCCGGAACTCTGTCTTCAATTTGACTTCGACGTTCCCGCGAGCATCTGACGTTTCATGGAACGTTTTAATGTCCGTGGAGTCCTTCCCACCTTGAAGGTCAATAACCAGGGGGACCCCCTCAACGTGTTTTTTGAAGAAACCTGCCATCCTCTCCTTCATTGTCTCTACTTCACTATCACCATTGGGGATGCCCTCCATGTACTCATGTTCAAACGGTGGTGGACTCGAAGACGTGTCAAAAGTAGAGCTCGAAGATATACTCGATGAGGGTGAATCATGCAACGCGGGTGGACCTCCAAACAGGTCGTTAGACGCGAGGGGTCCAGAATTAACACTGTTATCGTTGGTAATACTGTTCCCCTTTTTCAGGTACTGTTTACTCATTGATATGAGGAGTCGATTCTTCCTACTGTACATGTTCCCCGGTGTAGAAATCTTCAAGCGGAATAAAGTTTCAAAATGGTCGTATTTCTCCGTGGTATATGCTGGGAACCACTCAAATTCCATATTTTGTGGGAAACGGACCTGCTCACTCGGGTGAGAATTGTCTCTCATTGTACCTGTTGAACTCCGCAGTCCATTAAAAGTCCTCTGGGAGATTGTAGACGTGATGTTCGGTATGTATTCATTTTTGGTTGTTCTCATAAAGTTGAGGAATTTCTCTCTTTTCCCCACGGGCAGTGAATGGAAGTGATCGGATAAGTCTACTGTGTCTCTACCGTTTACACGGTCCGCCTCGTTCGGGTTTGGACGCACGTTCCTGTCCATCTTCCTTCTTAACCGGAAAAACGAGTATTTTGCAGGTTTCTTGTGCCTTCTCCAACGATAAAGTGAAAATGTTCTTACTGGATAGGATGCGTGGATCAAACACGACGGGGTGCAAGAACCGATCAAATTTTTGGAAAATAGGGACAACAAACCGACAGTGGGAATGGAGGGAGATGGGGGGGAGGAGAGAGAGTAAAAATGACCGTAAGCTCTGAACTAGTGAGTACGTGCAGACAAACAAAAGAAAAAAGGAAGAAACTATGCGTAGTTCACAACACTACCACCAGCAGAGTGATAAAAGGAAATATGTTGAGTACCAGAACCTCGTGTATTCCTACAGCATGGAACCCTTCACTTAATCACAGGGCCAACAAACACAGACTCTTGCACAAAACAAAAGATTCAAACCCTTCTACCTGCACCTGGCTACAGAACTGTGTACTCAGATTCTAACCCTGTTACACATCCAGTACCCATCCTTCGTCTTGAATGTGGTGACTATTTTATAAAACGTCATATTTTTCTTACTCAAAACTGCGAAGCCCTAGCCCAGTTTTGGCTGGGAAGAGGCGTAAATCCCAGCTTAATGCAAGTTAGGGCTTGTGGTGGGACTTCCTCGGGCGTGTCGCTCTGAAGGGTCTGTGCAGTCCCTGCCTCGAGGGAGAGAAAGAGGAACATGCCACTACTACTACTGTGCAGGACAAGGAAGCGTGCAGTTCAAAGGACCTGTGTCTCTCCCCCCCACCCTCTTAAGGTCGAGACAGAGCCAGAGTGGATGGAATAATCATACACGAAAAAAGAACAGTAAACAAAAACCTTCCCACTACGAGAGAATACAGTTACCAAATGGGCGGGTCCTTGGCGGGTTGGTGGTGACTGTAGACTGAGCGAACAATCAACATGGTGACTGTGGAAGAGCAGGTGTCTGCGAAACGGGAGGAGCTCGAGACGTTGAAAAAGATTACAGAGTTGACGAACACGATGAAATCGCAGCTGGATGAACTGAGCGACCAAGTGAGTGAGATCGAGGCCAGTGGGGAGTCCGTTGCGAACGTGGTGAAGTTATGGGACTCTGTAATGCAGTCGATTTCAGCAGCGGGACTCGGGCTGCTCCGCTACGGTGAGAAGGATTATAAAGTGGGCCAATGGTCCGAAGACGCAGAAATGAAGAAAGAGGCCGATACAATGCCCTTCCCAGAGGGACTGGTGAGGGTGAACAAGGCAGACCTGGAGAAGTAAAGCAAGCCAGCAAGCCGCAACAACCGCTTCGCAAGTAAAACTATGTACTATTAAACTGATATGGATTGTATCTCGAGCCATCGAGACTCAATCGTTTTTAAGTGATCGAAGGTCAGCATTACACATTGGACTGTGCCATAAACCCATACACCCATGCAGTATTTATTTTGCTGCCAGCCAAATATAATTTTACAACCTGTATTTCCTAAATAGGAGATTTTGGCATTTTATTTTTTCTATTTCTCGGTTGCGGAAACTGCAGTGCCGAGACGTTCTCTGGGGAGAGCTTGGTGGGAGGTTGGTGGGAGCTCCCTGCGGAGTTCTCCATGGGTTCTCATTTCTTCTAGGCGGGGCTTCTGCCTGGGGAAAATAATTCCAGGCAGGGCGGGAGGCAAGGGCTCGCACTGAAAAATTTACAGGTTTGGGGTGATACGACTTAACACTGATTCAAAGTTGAATAACTTAATATAGTACCAACTATATTCAAAGGACGCATACTATCTACAGTCTTTAAATCGATAACGGTAACCACAACAGCAGATATGTCCTCTAAAATTCTATCTCAATCCCCAACTGAACTGGAGCTACAGTTTTCAAAGGCCTTCGTCGACTTGGAAAACTCTTCTGCCGACCTAAAGGCTGAACTAAGACCACTACAATTCAAATCCGTCAGAGAAGTATGTTAAGAAATCAAATAATGTTTGTCAACTGACTGTATCGCCACGGCTATCTATGGGAAGGAAAAATATCGCCAAGAAAGATAGTAGAAAACAGATTGAGATGCCCAACATCTCTTCGATAGCCAGCGTATACCAGTTGTACTATGAATCCAATCAAATATACTAACAATTTTGTCTACCATATATTGGTTATATCCCCCCCTTTTAAACTAGATCGAAGTCTCCGGCGGTAAGAAAGCTTTGGTTGTCTTTGTCCCAGTCCCATCTCTAGCTGGTTACCACAAGGTTCAAGCTAAGTTGACCCGTGAGTTGGAAAAGAAATTCCCAGACCGTCATGTCATCTTCTTGGCCGAGAGAAGAATTCTACCAAAGCCAGCCAGAGGTTCCAGACAGAACCAGAAGAGACCAAGATCCAGAACCTTGACTGCTGTCCACGACAAAGTCTTGGAGGACATGGTCTTCCCAACCGAAATTGTTGGCAAGAGAGTCAGATACTTGGTTGGTGGTAACAAGATTCAAAAGGTCCTGTTGGACTCTAAAGATATCCAACAAATCGATTACAAATTGGAATCCTTCCAAGCCGTCTACAACAAGTTGACTGGTAAGCAGATTGTTTTCGAAATCCCATCCGAAACTCATTAAACGGTCATCTCCTTAAAAAGTTGAAGGACTTTTAATAACATAAGAAAAAAGAACCCTCCTCCCCGTCACACCATCATTAATATCTTTCAGTATTGTATGTATATCCTATCTAACTCATCAAAAGAAAAAAACATAAATTAAGAACAGCACGCCAATGTATCAGTTTTGCTACCTGGAGCTATCCTCAAGTTTCAAGATGAATTTGAATGGAATGCAGTATGCGATGGGAACATAAGTCCCGAGAAAGGACAAAAAGTTGAGCTATAGTATCCGTTATGCGGGATGACTATATTAAGACTATTATAATGGTAATAGTTCTCTGGTTCCCTTGTATATGAGTAGTACATAGCTGTATACAAGAGAGTGGTGTAAAAGAAAGAGGAACGAAGAGGATCGGGTGGCAACCCGAGACTCTGAGAAGGGAAACCCGGACACGTGAGTGACCGAGAGGTCACTATGTACGGACGGGATATTACATGAGCACTATAGAATACCCGAAAAAAAAGTAAATGGTTGCTAAGAGATTCGAACTCTTGCATCTTACGATACCTGAGTGTTCCCACTGTGTTCAGTGGTTAAGAAAGTTCTTACGTTTCTTGAATCAGGCGCCTTAGACCGCTCGGCCAAACAACCGTTGTTTACAAAATTTTAAAAAAAATGCTGTTTCACATAAAAGACCAAATTCATCACGAGATCAAACTGTAAATAGGACTAAATCTCTGAGGATATGTGGTGAAAACCCACTCAACACAAGCGCGTGGATTGTCATCCAAAACTTCTATAAACCGCAAGGTATCTGCACCGTTATATTTCATGACGGTCTCTGAACACGACTTAGTCAAGCAAGTACAACTGATATAATTCGTAGAACTACGTACAAGGCGTAAATAAGGATATCAAACAGTCCTTACACACTCTAATCTAACACAACCGACTTTATCCTCATCGTATTGAGGTGATGACAACGATTCTGTGAAACTTTTCAGGTTAATTTTTGAAACGTAAATCAAGTAAAATGCATCTTGGATTAGATCTCTAGGATCGAGAGACACACGTCTACATATTTTCATTTGGAGTTCTCGATCATCTTCGCATAGTGATGTCAGAAGCTGTTCCTTTTTCTAATTGGCATGCTGTTGTCAGGTTACAATACAGACTAATACCTTGAAGCTTACTGAAAGTTGGCGCCAATTTCTACTCTGAAACCAAATGCCCCGCATTACCACCTACAAGATCTACTACAAGAAAACAAGAACGAAACGGCAAGAACGTGGGCGAGAAAGATGAAGGTAAAACATTTTTTGGGAAACGTTCAATGGCTCTTTATTGTATTGAGCACTAGTGTCGTTTCCCCAAGGAGATGGCAGAATGCCATCACACAACCCCCCAACGACGGGACAAGTCAGACTTGCCCGCCTTGAGGAATATGCAGATAGAGATACATAGATGCTATGTAAAGGTTATATTAGATGATTGTTGTTGTTATTGTTTTCATTAGGATATGTTCATTGGAAGAAAATTAAGCTTCTTCGTCAATGACACCCTTGGAGGAGACGTAGATACCGTCCAAAAACTTTCTGATATCCTTGTTTCTGACACGGCAGATCTGTTGCAAATCAGCGGCGTTCTGGGAAACGTTCTCGACGGAGTTACCAGAAAGAACGATCTCGTCCTTCTGCGTGGTGGAGAACTCGATGGAGACACCCTCTCTGACTGGGACGGCTCTGACCTTCTTGTCACCCAAGAAGTTTCTGATTTCAATGAAGGAGGCACCGTCCTTCTCAATGACATTGACATTGATGGGGAAATGGGCGTACACGTATCTCATCTTGTACTTGAAACCCTTGGTGACACCAATGATCATGTTGTCGACCAGAGACTTGACGGTTCTCAAAGCGGCAACGTGCTTTCTGTCACCGTTGTGGACAGTGACCTTGATCAATCTGTCGGTGACTTTGTTGAACGTAACATCAATGTGCTTCAAGTTCTTGGTCAAAGTACCTCTTGGACCAGTGACCTTCACGACTCTCGACTTAATAGCGACGGTGACGTTTTCTGGGATGTTGACAGACTGTTCGGTTTGAATGTACTTCATGTTTTACGTGTAATTGATATTTGGTGGTTATAACTAAAAGAATTGACCACCAGAACAAGAAGTGACGAAGTTGAAGAAGCTGGGAAATAACCTGCTCTTTTTATATCTTTCGTTTTGAACAAAAAAAAAAATTGAAAAATATTCCGACTTTTTTTGCGTCGCTTTTTTGTTGTCGCTTCGCACGAAAGGTGACTGTTTCCATTGAAAAGTTTTATAGTATGCGATGAGCCCATTTGGCGATGCGGTTGTGGGAGGTTACCTCTAGACTGAACACAGCTTGGGTGGATAAGAGGTCGATAATGTCAAAGGTGAAACCGACGTCTCAGTTGCAGGCAGAAAATGCGGTGGCCGGGCTGCTTTCAAGGGTTTTGCCCGGCTGTGGGAAGAGCAATTCGGGGAAGAAGAGGCAAACTGAGGGCAGCAAGAAGGGCTCTAAGGCACAGTTGATAGATCGGCATTTGAAGGAACGCATAGCGCTACAGAAACGAGACGCTCTGAAGATAAGGAGGAAGGAGAAGAAAATACAGTACAACAAGGTCAAACACCAGAAACTTGAAGATAGAAAGCTGGAACAGGCTGCCAAGTTGAAAGTTTTGGAGAAACATAGGGAGGATGGGACGCTGACGTCGAGAGAGAAGTTGTACCTAGATAAGTTGCTGAAGAAAAATATACAGGCAGCCAAATCGTGGTCACTGGACGATGATGACAGGGAGGAACTGTCGGAACTGCAAGATTTTATACTGAGTAATTCTGCAGAAAGCAAAAACGCCGTACGGTCCAGGAAGAGGAGAAGTAGGGTCAAGCAATTCAAGGAAGAGATTAGAGAGTCCACAAATAACGTTGCCGATTACAAGTATCCTGGTCTTACTCCTGGTCTAGCGCCCGTTGGTTTAAGCGACGAGGAGGAATCGAGCGACGAAGAACAGCGTGTGGATGCATACTAAGGAGATACTTTATACAAGCGCTCAAGCCCAGAGATAATAAAATGATAGTAATAATAAAAAAGTCCTCTCAGGATTACGTAAAGCCCTTCCCTCAATTTATTTATTCATTCATTCAAAGGGGACTTGCCCTAACTCAAAATAAACTTGTCTAGTATCAATGGACTGTTTACGAATAATTCTCTTCTTATCCGAAAGAGGTTTCAATAACCCAACTATCACTTGCTCTTTGAACTCCAGACAATAGTTTAGTGGAACCACGGCGGCAATAACCTCAAGCAGTTTCAGCGACATTAGACGCACAGTAGCGTTGTTGTGTGTACCTGGCACGACCAATTGCAGCAACAATGGGATCAACGTACTCGTGTGTTCCGTGATGAGATGGTGGAACTTTTCAGTCACGTCCGACAGTGTTTCTAACGACGAGACCCTCACTTCCGAGTTAGGCATCTCCAGCGCCTGAAGTAGCATGGGGAGTAAGTCGTCCATGAAGGGCTCAATTAGCTGGCTTGGCGTGTGTTTCAACACCATAGACAGTGCCGTTAAACAATTGCACTTGATATCCATATCTGCATTACTCTTGTATAGCGCCACAAGAGTTTTGAATATATCACTGAAAAACTTTTGTTTGTAAAGTGCCTTGACATTATTAGCTGTACCGCAACCTTTGTATCTTTTCATCGTGTTGATGTCAATTACAAAGACCTCAAACAATTTGGAGACCAAAGAACCGGACCGTTCGTCACTCAAAAGTTCGATGAACTGTTTCAAGATTTTGGGTGCTAACTTCGAGCTCCTCATCACTAGACCTTTACCCACCCAAGTCAAAATCTTCAAATTTATATCGCTATGCAGTTCCAAGTCCACCTCTTTTTCAATATCATCATCTGACAGCCATTTATTAGTCAAGACCATCAAAAGTTCCAAATACCCTACTTTTTCAACTTGGGGGATATTACCGTCAGCTCTTAGTAACTCAACTGTTTTGTGGAACACTTCCCCTGAGTGTTCAAATGCGCATGTTTTATCCAGTGCGGACACAATTTTCACATAGGGCATGATGTACCGGCATGGGTATTTCTCCAGTATTTTGTACTCTTTGATGAACACGTCGTTATACCGTTGCAACTGGGTATCGTCCACTCCCTTCAAATTAATGAAATAAAATAGCGTCGAGAATAGCGGGAAATTGTAGTCATCTCCAATGACACTTTTATCATTTTTCATCTCCAAGATTTGGAAGAGCACTGGCTCCACTAATTTTTTTATCGATACCAGGGTCTCTGGTGTCATCAGGACAATGTTGTTGTCGTATAGCGAAAGCAGTGTGGAAAGCAGCAAGAAGCAGTAATCTGAAGATCTCGCCGCGGCTCTCACCACAACATCCAACAATTTGCTACACAGGGCAACAATACTCTCCTTGACTAGGATATGTCTCGAAGTGGTGAAGTCTAAAATAATCTTCAAAATGGTCTCTATCGTTATGTATTCGCCGTTGTGGAACTCTGGAAGACCATTGAAACTGTTGGGCAAAAGATCCAACATCTGCTTCAATGATACAGAGTACACCATTTGCTCGTAGAATTCGCTGATCACTTTTAAACCTTCCAGACAGGCAAAATAAATGTTCTTGTTGTTATCGGTGAGGATTGTTTCCGTCAGGTACTGGACAATTAGTGCAATCTCCTCGTCCGTCAAATACCCCTTCATCTTGATCAGTTTCGTGAACTGAATCACGGACAAGGTCCGTACCGTTACTTCGATCTTGGAGTTACCAGTTAGGGCCATCCCCAGTATCATCAGTATCTCATCTTTGTAAGATGCCAGTTTATTATCGGGTATTCCCACGGCGTGTTGATCAGCCTGCGTTTCTCCAAACACTTGTATGTACGAACTCAAGAAGAAGGACAAGTTCATCAAAAGAAGTTTCAATTTGGGGACCTCCGTTGTGTTCACGAGGAATAGGGGCAAGACACTCTCAATAGTTTTGTTGAAATTGGCCTCGTTTGAACTCGCAATGGCAGAAAATATCGCACAACTTTGCTTCAATGACTTCCCCAGTTCGAAGTTTGGTTTCAACTCCTCCAGGGCATGTGTGAAAAAGGTGTTGAATATTTTATCATTGAACTCCTGTAACACTCTGGAGAGCGTTCTGATGACGTCCAGTGCCGTTTGGTAGTTGTTGATCGTGGACTCATCCTCCTTTTGCGCATTTGGAGGTGTGACTTTCGCCAGTGCTAGAGAGTCATCGTTGTCGTCCACGGAGTGCATCACTTCGAATTTCAAAGCTTTCCAAATGGGTAACCAGTCATCGGCACAAGCTTGTCCGCCGAAATTCTCAATACACCGTTTCAAAGTCAACAGAGTATCCTGTTTCACAGTCGGCGAAGATGCGCTCAATTTATCGACGAGGTTCCCGAAGGCATCCTGGGCAAACATCGGTGCTGCCGATAGAGCAGACCTCAGCGCCAGTTTCAAGTCCACATTGGCGATCTTGTACGGGTCATTCTTCGGGGGTTTGAAAGTTATCGGGAAGTACGAGAACAAGATATCGAACAACTCTTGTCTATGAGCACTTGCCCCTGGGAGCGACGTTGATACCCTTTCGTTCAATTTGAAGGACAACAGCAGGTTCCTCGGGTCCTTCTCCCCTGAAGCGACATTAATGTACGCCTGAACAAACTGTTCTGTCAATTTACCGTTAACGATCTGCCCCCCTTTGAACTTGTTGTGGTAAATACTGTCTAGGATCTGGAACGGTACAAGCCTGACCGCGGCTAAGTACCTGCTGGGGACGTACTCATCCTTCAACCACTTCATAAGGGCCGAGATCTGCTGTCCTGTCACACACGCCATCTTACAAAGCGACCGAAACCCGGACAGCGTCTCCAGCGCGAGCAACTCATCGTCCAGCTTGTTGTTGTAGAACTGGCACATGACCTCGATCTCGTTTCTCTGCAACTTATCAGCGTCCAAACACGCCAACACGGAGGACAGACAGTTCAGCGCCTTGCGCCGGGTCCCACTATCCTCCGAGGTAATCGACCCCTTCAACCCAAGCACAATATCCAACAATTTGACCTCTGACCCAACCATCTCTGCCAGCTGCTGAGCGACTTCGTGCGCCTTTGCGTCATTCACGGTATCGTTGGCGATAAACGCCACGATCAGAGACCCAACGGCACCGTTCGCACCAGATACCATTGCCCTTGGAACTTGCCACCGACCGCGTCACAACTGAACCAACGGGCTCCCGCACGTTCCTCCCCTCGCGCTGGTGCTCATCGCCGCCCAGTTTAAGTAAGCGCTGGGAATACCGTTTTGTCGAAGAGAAGGGACGAAGAGGGAAAAAGTGGGTGTCAAAGATCTGGAAATCACGTGGTACGAACCGCTGTCACGTGGTACGAATGGGGTCACGTGGTACGAAATAAGGTCACGTGACGTAAATCAAGATCACATGGTACGAAATAAGGTCACGTGATCTATTGCTGTCACGTGGTACAGAATAGGGTCACGTGCCCTCCGCCCGCCGTCCACAGTGACATTACCCAAAACGCACAAAACGTAAACACCCCGAAAAAGAAAAAGAAACGACGAAAAACATAAACAAATCAAAAAAAAAAAAAAAAAAATAAAAAACTGAAAAAAAACCGCTTTAACTCTGTGCAATGTTAATATTGGTGTCAAGTGTGTGCGGGAAGGGCAGAGGAGACAACCATCTGTTATAGTGGGTTGTAAGCCAGCAGGTGAAGAGGGCACAAGTAAGAGCCTCACGGTATTACTGTCTGGTTTCTGCGACGGGAGTGGTTTTCGACTGGGGTTTTGTACAGTGCACTCCATTGTCCTTTGTTTTTGTTTTTGTTTTTGTTTTTGTTTTCAATATTATTATTATTTTTTTTTTTTTGATTTTTCCGAAGGGAAGCATTAGATAAGCAGTGGAAGACAAAGCAGCGGACAGTACTGTTTGTTAGCTTGCACAGATTTGAATCTCAAGCGTGATCCAGAGACAGAGCGTGTGGTCAACGAGTTTTAATTTCTGCTTTTGAGGGATAGTACGATAGAGAAAGAGCAACACAACTTTTTTTTTTCCTTCCCATTTTCTGTCCTTAGTGCGACAGAGACTGCCTACCACCAGTTCCATTCCATTTCTTTTTTTATTTATATTTTTGTTCAGCACACGATGTCAGGTAGCTATTATAACCATTCATACAGCCAGGAACAGCACCAGGGGCTGATCAATCTAGTCATCTCTACACTGGATACCCCAGAGGAACCCACGATTGTTTCAAAACATTATTCAAACGAGAGAAATATCGCTAGTGAGATCCAGGCGTACGCTAAGATCTCTGGGAGAGATTGGACATATTACGTGAAAAATCTGGAGGTCTCTATAGGGAGAGACACGGAGAGTAAATTTGATGTCTTGCCGCCACTGAATGACGCCAATGGGGCCGCTGACACTGCGGATGGAGTAGGGATCGATTTGGGTCCAGCTAAAGTCGTCTCCAGGAAACATGCATTTGTGAAATATAACATACAAG
This sequence comes from Huiozyma sinensis, assembly GCA_030705205.1. Taxonomy (NCBI): domain Eukaryota; kingdom Fungi; phylum Ascomycota; class Saccharomycetes; order Saccharomycetales; family Saccharomycetaceae; genus Huiozyma; species Huiozyma sinensis. Next base: position 50,477 of record JANIWX010000058.1, read on the forward strand.
CCGGTTGCTGGGAGTTACATGTCGCTGGTAGGAACGGTGCGAAAGTGAATTTCCAAAGAGTACACTCGGGTCCGAACGCACCACCGGTGCCACTGACTTCAGGTACGATACTGGATATCGGTGGCACGCAGATGATATTCATACTACCGGACCAAACACCTGTACTATCTGACCTTGCTATAGAGAACGTTATCCCGAAACTCGTCAGTGTATGTGGTGCAGATGGTAACACAAACAACAGACTCATTAATGATCTCATTAAAAACTCGAAATACGCTAACCAAGATATCGATCAGCGATTACGACAACAGAACCAAGATGGTAGTGCTGGTTACAACCAACAAGATCAAGTTCGTATCTTCAAAATGTACAGTAGTACAAACCCAAACCAATCACAATTCCAAAATTTCAACGGTAACGGGCAATTTGTCCCACAGACAGAACTGTCTGGTCCTACAACGATCGTGAACAGAGAATTTTTGAACTCTAACAACTCGCAACAGATGAAGAACTCGACCGCAATAAACTTACAAAGACTCAACGCACTAACCGTGAACGGGTTCCCGCACGCAATGGATTTTGCTACCGATTTATCCCTAGATGAGAACAGAACAGTGAAACCACCACATTCATACGCTACAATGATCACACAGGCAATACTGTCTAGTGCAGAAGGTATCATCTCCTTAGCTGATATTTACAGATTCATCTCCACCAATTATGCATACTACAGATTCGCAAAGACAGGATGGCAAAACTCGATTAGACACAATCTGTCCCTAAACAAGGCTTTCGAAAAAGTGCCCAGAAGACCGAACGAACCGGGGAAAGGTATGAAGTGGCGCATCAGCGAGACGTTCCAGACAGAGTTCTTGGACGCTTGGTATACGGGGAAACTAGCCAAGATTAAGAGAGGGTCCTCCGTATTCAGACAGTTGCAGATGCATATGTCGAAATATAACCAGCTACCTGGCCAGAAAGAGTTAGGTGATAGGGAAAGGGGTCATTCCACGACATCCAGTATGAGTTCTGCCAACTCGAGGAAGACTGATCCTATAAGTTCTGCTACAAGCAGTAACATGAACGCGCTACAACACCCATTGCCCCCACTCGCACCACCATACCATCAACAAAATCAACTACCACATATTAATGCACAGAATGGGGTACAAGAGGTCGTAAACGGTGGAAATGCTCCAACTTACGGTTCGAATCCTACTCATACTGAAAACAAGATGAATGGTAAAGACAACACTACCAATGCAAGTGGACGAATGTTGCCCTTCGTGACGAAAAATAGTAACGAAACTGCTAACGGTGCGGAACGAGGAACCAGGGCCGTGGAGACGATCAATACTATACTCCCCAGTATAACGACATCTATCGTAGGTTTGGGACCTTCGCACTCGGCATCCTCCTCAGGGGGCAGTTTGCTGACAATGCCGACGTCAAACAGTGGTTCTCGTGTATCTCTATCAGGGGGCACCTCGGTCTCTGGTGGACACACGGCGACATCGACTAATTCCGCTAACACGATACATGCGAGCGGTGGACCCTCTGCAGGGTACGACTCGCTGATACGATCGCCCACAAAGGCTTTCCAAGTCACGGCGATGGAAGCGTATACCCCTGAGCGTGGTAGTGCTATCAACCAACAGAACAAATCTCCGAAAGAATTGAACGATGCGATTTATGGTGATTCCAAGAAACTAGGCGGCACGGGCACAAAATTGACGCCCTCTAGCAGTAAATCACAGAACACAGTGAGGAGTTCTCCTGGCGTGTGGAATCTACTTCAATTTAGTTCCGTCAATAGCACACCGGCGATTATATCTGGTGCTGGGACGAAAAGTGACGATGAGAGTGATAAACGGCCACACACGAACGGCGAGACCCACGATATGGACGAGAAGGATATTGCGTCTTCTCCCCTGAAGAATCAAGGTCTGATGCAAGATGACCGAAACGAGAAGAAACTGATTCTGGACACAGATGGTGCCAAACTCACTGTAGTCAACGACATGAAATGACGCCTCATAGCGCGGTGGAAAGGGGGGAAAGGGAAGGGACCAGCCCTGAGCGTACCGTCAAAAGACCAACGCTTTGTAATTACTCGACCAACATATATGTCCTCTACACATCATCATCAAGTCTTCCAACGACGACATATATAAATAAAATGCAAACACATAGAGAGAGAGAATAAAGACGAGAAATCTTAACGACAGGAATAGAAAAATAAATGTATATACTCTGTTCCTTTTAGAAGTCGTGTTTCCCGTCCGGTGACCATAAGGGAACCGCAAGCACCTTATGGAGCAGGATCTCAATCACAAAATGTACGAGTGACTGCGACAACAACATCCTTGCACCCACCAAATTTATATTTTCAGATTTTTTTCAACAGCAACAAATTTCCGTTTCGGGAAATATAAGAGTGCTGCACCGCCAGTTCACGCCAAATGCGGGAAAACCTGCACGGAACGCCCGCCTGGCGGCCCTCTCTGGGCCCAGTCCAGTGCCGCCAGACGCAGTTCCCCCCACCAGACAGAACCGCGCGTCTGCCTACGCTCCTTCCTCACGGTAGGCAGCGGGCCTGCATCCCAGGCTGAACCTTCCGTCTACGCTCCAGGGCAGTCTCCCCCCCCAGCGGAGCTGAAAAGTTTGGGAAATTGGAACTGTAACGCAGGATGCCCTCTCTGTGCGAGTGCGTTTGGCAGGTCTTCCTAGTACGCAGTACTAGTGTTTCCGTTTCAGTTGTTATTAGAAAGAGAGGACTGTTTATTCTCTTGCACAATTTTGGGAGAACCTTGTAGTCAACTCACCAAACGGATAACATTACACAGCGGAGATGTCCACTTTCGAACCAGTTGTTGTTGTCGACGGTAAGGGCCATTTGGTCGGTCGTCTAGCCTCCATCGTTGCTAAGCAATTGTTGGAAGGTCAAAAGATTGTCGTTGTCAGAGCCGAGGCTTTGAACATCTCTGGTGAGTTCTTCAGAAACAAGTTAAAGTACCACGACTACTTGAGGAAGTCCACCGCTTTCAACAAGACCAGAGGTCCATTCCATTTCAGAGCCCCATCCAGAATCTTCTACAAGGCTGTCCGTGGTATGATTTCCCACAAGACTGCCCGTGGTAAAGCCGCTTTGGAAAGATTAAAGGTTTTCGAAGGTATCCCACCTCCATACGACAAGAAGAAGAGAGTCGTTGTTCCAAACGCTTTGAGAATCTTGAGATTGAAGCCAGGTAGAAAGTACACCACTTTGAGCAAATTGTCTTCCTCCGTCGGGTGGAAGTACGAAGACGTCGTCGCCAAGTTGGAAGAGAAGAGAAAGGTCAGATCTGCCGAATACTACGCCAAGAAGAGATCGTTCAACAAGAAGGTTCTTGCTGCCAACGGTGCCGCCGCCGAGTCCGACGTTGCCAAGCAATTGGCTACCTTCGGTTACTAAGCCGCTCTCCCGTCCACACTTTCCGCGTGTTCTTTAGTCCAATACTATTATCTCTAATACTTCTATTTTGATATACAATTCTACTATATAAGAGAAACACACAACTCAAATTGATCATTTAATCATAGAACTGAGGACGCCAAGCTCTCCAGTCTTGGTGAAATACCACGGTTCTTTGAACTCTGTTCAATTGTCAGCAGTTATTCATATTATTGCTACTATATATATGTATGTACGTATGTAGCACGCCGAGACGGATTATCAAATGTACAGCCCACATTCAGAGATATTTACACATATGTACAAGGACCCAACACCGAGAGTGGAAGGGATATGAGTTTGTGGATTCGTTTTATGCGGATTCCGTCACGGAATGAAATCAACCCGACATACATCTATCGCTGCACGCTCCCCCTTCGGACTCAGACGCTGGGCAATGGGGACAGCAGATTCAACAGGTTTGGCTTGTTCGATGTCTGCGTCCAGCCCAGGTACAAGATGAATGGGATCCAACCGTAGTGGGCCACCGTGTGGCTCAGACTGAGGATTTTGGACACTCTTTCCTTGGATTCATCACTCAAAATAAAAGATGGAAGAAAGTTCATGCTGGTGGAGTCGTAACTGTTAATGTGTGTGTGTGTGTGTGTAGAAAGTACAGTGCTTCTCTTTGGAGGCACCTTCGTCTTCTTCTTCCAGAACGTAGTCTCTACCTTCTCTTTCTTTCAACAACAAAAAATATATATATATACAAGAAAGAGAGTTAAAAGGTGGAATATACCTGTGATAAAGAGTGCTATCCTTCACGTGTGAAGCGTACACGCCTCGACAGCTGTAGCAAGAAACTTATGTAGCGTATATATAGATCGGGGTTTTGCGTCCTGCCATCAGAGCAGGAGTTCGAGCGGGTTTTCCGCCACGCGCTTCAGCTCTCTCATGAACTCTCCCGCTTTTGCTCCGTCGATCGTTCTGTGGTCGAAAGTACCCGTGATGGTGATCTGTTCGTCGAATGTGAAGCCATGTTCCGCGGCGGCATCCTCCACTGCGATCTTCTGCAGAGTCCCCACCGCGAGAATGGTGGATTGGGGCGGGTTGATGATCGAGGTGAACATGTTGACGGCATGGTTCATCCCCATGTTCGAGATACAGATGGTACCGCCTTGAAACTCCTCGGGCTTCAGCTTGTTGATCTTGGCGCGCGCAGCCAACTCCTTGACCTCCCTAGAAATCGCCGTCAGACCCTTAGTGTCCGCGTTCTTGACTATTGGCGTCAGCAAACCGGACGGGGTGGCTACGGCCACGGACACGTCGACGTTGTCGAACTGCCTGATCACTTTCTCATTGCCCATCCAATACGAGTTCGCCTCGGGCACACGCTTGGCGGCCACCGTGATGATCTTGATCAGGAGGTCGTTTATCGAGAGCTTGTAGTTGCCGTTGCTCGTCGCGTTCAGCGACTTCCGCAGCTTGCTCAGCTTGGACACGGACACGTTCGTCGAAACAATGTACGAGGGGATCGACTGCGTTGACTGTAACAGTCTGTCAGCGATGATCCCCCTCATTTGCGTCACCTCGATGTCCTTATACTTCCCGCCTGCAGGCACCGGTGGTGCTGGTGCAGCAGCTGCACTAGCACCCGGTCTCGATTGAACGGGCGCGGGTGCAGGAGCAGTCTCCCCTGCCGGCTTGCTCGCCAAGAACTGTTCGACGTCCGCTTTCACTATTCTACCATGAGGGCCCGTGCCCGTGATCTGTCTCAACGAGATCCCCTTCTCAAGGGCAATCGTCTTAGCGAGCGGCGAGGCAATAATTCTTCCCTCAGAGCCAGCGGCGGGCGCTGAACCAGTCGCTGCAGCGGCTCTAGAAGGGGACACGGTGCGCGTCTCGGGCTCCTTGGCGTTCTCGGACTCCTTCGCGGGCTGTTCCGCAGAGGGAGAAGCAGCAGCAGTAGTAGTAGCATCTTCAAGCTTGAAGTCCTTGAATGCGGCGACATCGTTGGCATCCTCGACGTACACACCTATTGGCTTGTTCACTGGAATGTCCTTGGTTCCATCCGGAACTAGGATCTTCGCCAAGAACCCGTCCTCCTGAAACTCAAAGTCCATCTGCGCCTTATCCGTTTCGATCTCGGCAATAACATCGCCGGGGGCCAGAGCATCACCCTCCTTCTTCACCCAGTTGGCCAGGTTCCCCTGGGTCATGGTGGGCGACAGCGCGGGCATCCCGATGACCGTGTGTGCCGGATACGATGCGTAGCATCTCAACTGGAACCTCAATTGCGTCCTCGTCGCGCTGAAAAGCGTCGCACACCTCGCCGCACAGGGCAGACTTCTCCGTAACATAGACATGGCCGGTCAGCACGCGTCGAGTGTACCGATACCACAGCAGAGCGTGCCCCAGGTAGCAAGCTGCTGCCCACGAGAGACCGATTATCACCAACTTTTCGTTCCACTCGAACTGCAGAGGATATTACCCGGGCGACAGCCAGGTATGACGGACGGTAGCAGGGCAGCAGGATCCCTCGATGAGGCCTCTGCCTGGTCCCATCGTTCACCATGGTTGCCATTGACGTGCCATTGACGTTGCCATTGACGTTGCAGTCTTCTCCCCCCCCCCCCCCCCGATCAATCTCTTTTGTACCAATTGTCGAGAGTAATCGGGCGCGGGTCGTCCACATCGCGCAACTGCTGGAGTTCCCACTGCTTGTGCATGGTCTTCTTCGTGCTGATAAAGTCCTCCTCCCATTGTATCTGCACCCCGCGCGGGTTCCCCTCCAGGAGTGTTCTACAAGTCTGCCATGAGAAACGAACAACATGGTTTGGCCAGCCGAAGAAATCCATCTGGTTATCCCTCAGCCACTGCTTTGTCCTCGGGTCCGACGGGTACCCTGACCCGATGTCCGCGTACCCTAGGGACTCGACGAGTATGTCTCTCGTGACTTTCGCAACGACACTGGCGACGCTGACCACGCAGAAAAGCGAGTCCGCCTTCTTCGTGACAGTGAACCGCTGTTGCGGGAACCGGTCCTCCAGTTTCTTTTGGTACGAGACGGGCGGGCCCACAGTGTCCACGTACACGTGGTGCAGCTTGACACCGCGGTCGAGACACCCCTGGATCAAAGCCATCGTGACATTGTGAGCTTGTTCGTTCAGATTATACTGTTTCGAGGGGGGGAACCGCGACATCCCGGAGGATATGTCCGTCGCGGTGATCACCGTGGTGGCGTACCCGAGCTCGCTGATCTCCGCGGAACCGTACATCTTCTCGAACAGACTTCGGCGCACAGGGTCCGTCAACTTCTTCGAGTCGTCAAATTCGTAATTCCTCTTGATGAAATCCTCCTCGTAGCTCCGCTTGCAGTACGCAACACCGTACACCATGGGACCAACAACAGGGCCACGTCCCGCCTCGTCCACGCCGAGAATGACAGGATCGTCGTCGTCTGCCTCCAGCAAGCGGTCTGGAACGGCAGAGAAAAACGACGTGGAGTGTAAAGACCCAATTGACTCTTGCACGGTAGGAGGAAGCATTACTGTACCTGACGGGAGATGGTGGGCCTCCCAGACAGCCACATCAGACGCGTAAAGGTTGCACTCTTCACGTCTTCAATATACGTAAAATTTAATTTATTTACAAGGAATTGAGATGCGATGAGATGAGATGAGTTGGTCGTTCTCTCTCTCTCATCACTGTCTATTCACGTCGTCGAGGGATCCAAAGGGGAGCACTTCCTCGATCCTGTCGGCATCCAGCAGCAGCATGCACAGTCTGTCGACTCCAAGACCGAACCCGCCCGTCGGCGGCATCCCGGACTTCATGGCCTCTATGTACCCGTGATCGACCCTGAGAAGCTCGTTGTCCCTCGACTGCAGTTGTTGCTCGTGTTGCTTCATGAAATTCTGCAATTGGACCGAGGGACAGTTCTCCTCCTCGTACGCGTTCACGTACTCTTTACCCGCGATGAACAGTTCGAACCGGTTTGTCGTCTGCGGGTCCAGCGGGTTTGTCTTCGCCAGGGGCGACATGGCAAGTGGGTGATGGTAGATCAGCGTTGGGTGGATCGACTGGCAGTGGCGGTCCTCTATGTAATGCGAGCACAGTTTGTTCAGGATTTGCGGTGGGGAAAGCGTCTCCAATTTCACACCGGGGAACAGTACGGAGCATGTCTCTTCTGGGATCAATTTGAGCAACTCTCGAGCATCGTTCAGATCCACGCCGGTAAAGTCGCGTCCCATCTCCGCTGATAATGTGGTCAAAAACTCGACCCTTTTAAACTGCCAGTCGTTCTCCTCCAAAGACTTTATCAGTCTGGTCAGTGTACTCTCGTTCGAGTCGGAGGTCAAACTGTCCCTTAAGTTCAGCAGTACGTATTTGAACAAATCTTGGGACAATCGGATGAGGTCTTCCATCGATGCGTACGTTTGGTAGAATTCCAACATGGTGAACTCCGGGTTGTGAGTGCTGTCGATCCCCTCGTTCCGGAACACCTTCCCGATTTCGAAGATCTTGCTGAGCCCACTAATGATCAGCCGCTTCAACCACAGCTCCGGTGCCACGCGCAGCTCCAGGTTCTTGTTGTCGAATTTCGTCGTCACGGAGAAGGGTGTTGCGTTCGCGCCATTCGCCTTTGCGGACAAGATCGGAGTCTCCACCTCTATGAACCCCTGCGTCTTGGTCAGAAACGCTCTGAGCAACTGGATGATTTTCGACCTCAACACGAGTCGCTCCAGATCTGTCGGGCAAATCTGGTATTGGACCACCCTGTTGTTGTTTATCTTTGTCTGGTCCAAAAGTTTCGAGGGCAGCGGCGACTGGATGGGAGCCAATATATCTGGCAGTTGCACACATATCAGAGACAGATTCCGCGCCCTCGACGCAGAGACACCGGGGACACCAACACACCTAATGTAGTCGTTCCTCCTCAAGAGATCGATGTGGTTAGCAAACTGTTCAGCGTCCACTGGTGGTTGCAACTTGCTGAAATTCACTATGATCTGTGTTTGGCTTTCCCGCGGGGGCAGAAGAGCCCCCCCGGGGGCAACCTCGTTCTCCACCAGATCAATGAAGCATATCTTCTTCCCTGACAACCTGATGTTCCGTATCCTGCCGTGCAGCGACGTACGGTCTGTGCCCTCGGCGGAGTCTTGGCCCACCGCGGTCAGGTAACCGAACCTCCGAGAAAACTCGGCAACAGAGACACGCACGCACTGCCCAGCATCGTCCCACCGCGTCATCGAGGGGAAGAACCGCTGCGGGTCCGCCGCAACCAGCTCGTTCCGCCGCGTCACCTCCAGCGTGCTTGTGTCGACCCGGACATTCGAGGATATGCACCTGCACCTGCACCTGCACCACGCTGCACCAGCGGACCGAAGACTCACACGTCCACCGCAGCGCAACAGCATCTCGCCCGGGGGGGAGGATCCAGAAGATCCGACTGCGTCAGGAGACGATGCGTCAATGGCTGCTGATAACACGCAGCAGCGAAGTCTCCGAAGCCACACTTGCGGGGTCCTTCGGGTAAGCAGCAACAGCTTTGCCAAGTCCCGGTCGCAGTCGCAGCCTGAGTCTCAAACCCTTCGATGATTTCGTAATCGAGATCTCGAGCAGAAAAAATCAGGCAACTTTTGACATTCCTCGAGACATTTCTGATTCCCGGACCCGGTGGGCGCAGCTGCTGAGGGTCCCGCTAGAGCTGTAGTCACTGCAACAGTCGCTAGAATACAGTCGCTTTCGAGGAGATAAGCTGCAAGTGCGTTTTCCTTTCTGTCTCTCGCTTCCTCTCACTCTGTGTTTTTTCCGTTCTGTGGTGGTCACTAGTCCGGAAATCTTACTATTCCTAGCTGGCTTCGAATCAAGATAATTCCTACCCCATGAGCAGGTTTGAATGTGCGACTCCGTCGCAGGATGACCAACTGCAGTTCAACATGACGCAACCTCCGTCTCCGACGCTCAGCGAAAGGTCGCTGATCTTTGAGAGAGACGTACAGGAGGGGTCATCCTTCTTGCCCATAGCTGCTAATGCCACAGAGGGTAACTCGACGGCGACCTCTGCGTCCATGACCAACCTGAACGGGCTCTCCAAGCAGAGGTCGTACTCGCAGTCGATTCCGATCACACGGTCGAACTCGGCAGCCTACGTGCCCGGGTTTATCTCGAGGCAGCAGACGGGCGGGTCCGTCGTCTCCTCGAGCCCCTCAATGACGTCGCCCACAGCACCACCGCTCGCTCCAACACCCGTCGTGCTCAACAGGAGACTCACCAGGACAAACTCTCACTCGAGCTCGAACGTCCTGTGCCAAGGTGGATCCGTGCTGTTGTCTAACTCGCTCTCGACACCAGGGTCGAACAACCATGTTCACCACAACAGGCGCAGAACTTTGGAGAACATGGTGGCCCCCGCACTGGACGCTAGTTGCTCGCTGCTCGCTGACGAGTCGACAGACCTCGAAAACGTGGACGTCGTCCACTCCAGGTCCTCCTCCGTGATCGGACTGGACATGGCCCTCGGATACATGAGATCCAACCCTCGATCGAGAAACAACAGCAACATCCCAGCATCGAGCGTGGCCCCCAACTACAAACCAACGGGGAACGACCACACGGTGGAGGACAGTAACGGGAAGACTTTGAACTTCTACTCGTACGCGGCACTGCGGACAGACGAGATGACTAGCGGCAACTCGCAGATCGCAAGTAGACCAGGGTCCGTCAGTTCGCACTGCTCAACGGGCTACAAACCTTCACACTCCCCCAACATCCTTCAGCAGCAACAGTTCAAAACGGGGGGCACAGCAGACGGACCGGGGTCCCCCGTTCTCAACCCGTTCCTGGGGAGAAGGGAATCGTCGCCTTACCTGTCTTTGTCCCCATCACAGAACAGTAGAAGGTTATCGAACACAAATCATATAAACGGCGGAGCGAAAACACCCACAAGCCCACTGAACGGTAACCAGTTCTCTATTCTATCTCCCAACATGGCGTCTGTGTTGCTACAGGATTCGAGCAAGCACGCACCCTTGAAGAAGCCGGATAGGTTGAGAAATAACAGCTTAGGAGTCGAGAAGTTTGGCGGGAAATTGGGCCAATTGTCAAGATTCCACATCGAGTCAGACAACGATGACGCACTCTCGGATGCGGATATAGACGTCCCTGACAGGGCACATCCCTGCATTCAGGAGGGCATCATCTCCACGGCTCCGCTAAGCAAGAAGAGAACGGGATCTACTAATACCACTATACCACTACTCGCTTCCCCTTACGAGGGCCAGACAAGCCATACGCCAGTGGGTCGCACAGTGACATTCCTGGATAGGAAGAACGGCAGCGCATCGGTGATTCAGTTGCAACCTACACCGGTTTCGTACGGCGTCGAAAATCAACTTCAAACGGAGAAGCTGGGTGAAGTGCTGAGACGGAGGTTGTCCGAGTCAAGACCGGAGTGAACCTGTCGAATGCCTTCAAGTGGTTGTTTCTTTCGGGTAGGTCACACACACACACACACACACACACATCTCGTCATCATCATCCATTCGTTTCTTCTATCAGGCATGTTGGTTTTTTGACCGGTAATGGTCCGCCTTACTCTATTATAAATGATATATCGTATACCTAGATAACTATATACACCCGCCACTTCTATAAGAACTTATATTATTATGTCCGTTGCAAAGCATGGATGCAGTCTAACAAAGCATAACACCCCGCTTACAGATAGTCTTTCCGGTTTGCCGTCCTGACAAACCGTTTCAATTGCCATTCCACATCCGCATCCTTGTTATCCATAGTCCCCAGTCTCAGCTCGTACAGCTTCATCTCGAACCGTGGGCCCACCTCCGCCAACTCCACGCTATCCTTCGTCTTGACGTAAACGTGCTGTCTGACGCTGATGAAGTCCCCCCTGTTGGCAAACGTGATGACCCGTTGGCTCGTTGGTTTCGTGCCGGGAGCGAATAGATGTTTGAGGATCGAAACAACCCTCTCGCCCAGCTTTGTCGTGAACCCGTCGAATATCAAATGAGGGTTCATCTCGGAAACGTTACCCCTGTTCAGTATATCGTGTCTCAGTACAACGTTGTGCAAACTAAACGATGCAGTAGGCCCATGCGGGAAATGTGATATGGTTAGACTCGTGGGGACACCCCTGTGTTCGTGCAACACTATCAAATCGGAGGTCCCAGACTTGATACACGCACCGACGAGGTTCGAAATAATTATGTTACCACGGTTCAACCTCGTCGCCTGTGGGAACATCAGTTTTATCTCCTTCGCAAACTGCAGCAGCCTCGTGCTCGCATCACGCGAAGTGGTCACCACGATCCGCGGGTCAGCGACACCGCTCGTATGCGAGTACTCGTCGTCGATCTCCTCCTCGGCAAGATTCGTCGACTGGTCGTACCGGTAATCCTCCTGTAGCTGGGTCTCCTCAGCCAGTTCTCTGGGCAACGGCTTCCCTTGCTCCAAAGCCTGCTTGATCACCTGCCTCTTCTCGGCAAGTTGCGCCTCCTGAAGCTGCTGCGCCTTCCGGTACAAATACTCTCTCCTTTCACGTGCCTGTCTTCTCAACATTGGAATATCCTTCTAGGGGTCACTATGCAAATCAAGTCTCCTGGCCCGTGTGTCCTCAAAGTATCAATCCTCTACCTGTTCGCCTGTCTCTTCATCGAAAACTCATCGCAAATTTGAAAAATTTTCAGTCAAAACCTCGAGATACCATATGATAGCGCCGCGCAGAACCGCAACGCAGACCTTAGCAGACCAGTTGGGACTTAACTCAGGTCTGCGTTCTTGTTGCGATGGGCCCTGCGGTTCTTGTACTTCTCCTCCTCTGATATCTCCATCCTCGTTTTGATCAGCAGCTGGCTGCGACTCTTTATCGGGATGTCCATGGACTGTCTCCTGCTGAGTTTCCTGGGAAGCTGTGAGGATTGTGCGTTTGTCGATGAAGTCTCTGCAACGTCCTGGGCAGCGGCTCTTGCGGCCATTCGTCGGTGGTGCACGTCGTTTGGGAGAAACATGTGCGTCGATAGTGCAGTCGGTAGAATTGTCTGTGCTGTCAACGGGGCGTTTGAGTAGTGTTGCGATTGTGCCCCCGTGGCCCCCCCGGTTCCTGCACGGTGCGGTTGTCTCCCGCGTGATTCTCGCTGGATAATCTCCTCTAGCGGGAGTGCAGAGTTCACTCTCCCCTGCCCGGAGGACACAGACCCATGTGCCGTCACGGTCGATGTGATGGTCGATTTCTCCAATGGGGTTGGGAACTCAGGGTCGTTGACGAGTATACTGCAGGGGTCCACGGAACCCTGGTGTGATGTTGATGGCGTTGTCGACGCGGTTGATGCATTACTCGACTGTTGAGTCCGCTCCCCTGAGAACAGCCCACTCAGAAGACTCTTTCTGACCTCGTGGGGGGAAGTGTTCGCCGCGGCGCCTGTCGAGGAACCCGAACCAGACCCTGAGGCATTCACCGAGGACGGGCTTTGCGACAGTCTGGTCGTCTTCGAGAAAACAAGTTTCCCCCACTGTCGCTTGTAGTACTGATCGTCGTCGTCGTCGTAGAAATAGTCGTTACTGAGATTGTCGTCATCATCCGCGTTATCACCGTCGCCGTCCGTATCTTCATCATCCGAGCTGTCATTCTCGCCATCCGTGGACAGGCTGTTCCAATCGGAATCCTCCTCCTCATCCTCGCTGCTGAAAAATATCTTGTTGCTCACGTTGGCAGTCCTGCCCTTTGAAGAGGAAAACAGCGAATCTGACTTAGTATCCTGTCTGTATTTGGACACTTTCGGCCTGGTGGGGCCCCCCAATTGTGTGTGGGCACCTCTTGACCTGCCACTGTCGTTGGAGGTGCTTCTCGATGCAGACCCATCCGTTCTGTGCACCGCAGTCTTCGTTATAATCGTGTTTGGGTCAAACCCAGTGACAATCGTCTTTGGCGCCTCCTTGTTCAGTTTCTTCATGAGCGCTTGCTGTTGCAGTTGTGTCGTCGCAGAGGCAATAGACGACGCAGTAGAGTTCGCTGCCGTTGGCGGATTAGTCGATGCGGATCGTTTGCTCACGGCGGGGAACAACGCAGTGCTTGATTTGTAACGTTTACTACTATTGCTATCGTTGCCATCAATCGTGGCATCCTCTCTGTCATTAGTGTTGTCCTTGGAGCCCTGTGGTAATTTCTGGGCTGTATCAGCTGCCGTCATTGTTAAATTGCTATCTCGGATGTTGACATTGCTGGTCGGCGCGGTCAGCGGTTTCCCCCTAGTCGGCCTTGTATGCTGTTGCTGCTGTGTTTGTGTTTGTGGTTGTTGTAGAGGGTTTCTCTTTGCCAACTGGTCTTTCGGATTACCATTTTGGTTGACCGGGTTCAGCACGTAGTACAGGTTTTTCACACCGTCCCGTTTCTTGGACCTGTTGATGTTCTTATCCTTGAGAAGTGCCTTGTTGATAATTCTCCAGCTTAGGTTATGCAGTCTCTCTCCCTGTTCTATATTCTTGGAGCAATTGATGAGTGAAGTGTAAAGGTGCAGCGAATCAAACAGGTTCAGCCTCTCGGGAGTGAAAAGGTTCGGCGACACCTTTAAGAATTTATCCAAGTCGCGACCGGACGCCGCAGAGGACACACCGCCGGGTGCAGAATCCTTCCGTTCACCTTGGTCCACCATATCTTCCTCCCCGTTTCAAAGCCGCAAAGAACAGACGTTAAAATCCCGGGTGTATGTGAGTGAGTGATTGCCCTCACCAAAAGTAAAATAAACCTTCCAGATGTATACGGCCGGGAACCAATGAGCCAGGAAAGGTAAAATTTGATCAAATCAAGCAGCACACCAGCTTTCCTCCAGCTGTACACAGATCCCGCGAATCCCTTGACCACACCAGCTAACGTAGCCACCTCTTGCCCTCAAACGCACCCAATGAGAGCACCGTCTCTCTCTTCTGCATCGAAAAGAAAAAAAATATATTGAAATTGCAATTTTTCCCTCACAAATTCTGGGGCAGAAGTTCCTGACACTGCGGGACACGAGGCGTTACATGTGTTTGTGGGTGATGCGAGAGGGTCTGCTACGGTCAATTGGGGTTTTGTAGGAGGGCATAATCAATTGAAACGTCGAAGTGTGGTTATCTGATAAGTCAAAGCATTATTTTATGAGAATGAAAAAAATATGATGATGCTCGTGCCAGTAGTGCACCAGTCGATATGATGACAGGCTAATTGACATCTTGGTCGTGCAGACGTCGGAAAAATCACTTTTGGTCTTTACTTTTTACAGCAATACATGTCAGGGGCAGGTCTAAGGCGCATTTCAAAGAATCACGCTCCACTCTAATACGAACATCGTCCCAGAAATACAAGTCATCTGTCTGTAGCTGTCAGTGCCATGCACATCGTAAGAGACTCCTGAAGGCAGCACCCTTATTGGGTACCGATACGAGCAGAAACTAATCTGTCACGGAGAGGTAAAGGAAGTAGAGAGACAGCGGTGAAACTATTAACCGTTGAGTCCAGACCGTACGAATGAATGTACTCCCGTCAACGCTAGGTGTGAACAGTCAATTATGTAAATGCAGGGGGGTATTTCTATCTAAGGAATATATGAGCCGCCGAACACGCCGAGAATGTACTTACAATCTATCCACCAAACTCTCTGCGAAGGTGTAAAGACCAGACGAAGATCGTCAATGCCGTTACCATTAAAAGCATCCGGCACTGGTACTTCCCCAGTGACCCGCATAGCGCCATTGCCCCGCCTAACAGGGCCATCACTGCTACGAGTCCCCTGAGAAAGGACTCCAG
>JANIWX010000059.1:0-64769 GCA_030705205.1 Huiozyma sinensis
CACGCTTATAACATTACATAATAACACCACACATCAAATACATAACAAATACACAACACAACACAATTAAATGAGAGCTTTAGCTTACTTCGGAAAGGGTGATATCCATTTCACCAAAGATCTAGAAGAACCCAAAATTACAACAGACGATGAGTTGCTCATCGATATCATATTCTGCGGTATCTGCGGTACAGACCTGCACGAGTACACAGACGGTCCCATCTTCTTCCCCTCAGATGGCCACAGGCACGAGATTTCAAACAACAAATTGCCCCAGGCGATGGGTCACGAGATGGCTGGGATCGTGAGGGAAGTGGGCAGCGGGGTCACACAGTTCGAAGTCGGGGATCACGTCTCCGTGGAACCAACGGGGACGTGCAGGGACAGGTATAGATGGCCCGACGCACCAGGTGTCAATAAGGAGAAATGTGCAGCGTGCAAGAGGGGCATGTACAATGTGTGCTCGCATTTGGGGTTGATAGGGAACGGTGTTCAGTCAGGCGGGTTCGCGGAAAGAGTCGTCATCAACGAGTCTCACTGTTACAAACTGCCAAATCATATCCCGATGGAGGTAGTCGCGTTGGTACAGCCGATTGCAGTCAGTTGGCACGCAGTGCGTGTCTCGAAGTTCAAACCAGGGTCCTCCGTGCTGATCTTGGGCGGTGGACCCATTGGGTTGAGTACAATCTTGGCCCTGAACGGGCATGGGTGTACGGAAATCGTCGTTTCAGAACCAGCAAAGATTAGAAGGGACCTCGCAGAGAAAATGGGGGCCATCGTATACGACCCGATGCAACATTCCCACGAGGAAAATATCAAGTACCTAAGGGCATTGGCTCCAGATAAAGACGGCTTCGATTACTGCTTCGACTGTTCGGGGACACCAGCAACATTGAGATCCTCAATCGAGTGCTTGACCTTTAGGGGTACAGCAGTGAACGTTGCGATGTGGGCCGTGGGCAAACCAATCGATTTCTTCCCCATGGACATTACGCAACAAGAAAAATCGTACACGGGCTCCATGTGCTATACGCACCACGATTTTGAAGGTGTCATAGATGCTTTGGAGAAGGGTACAATTGACCCGGAAAAGGCACAGCATATGATCACAGCAAAAGTACCGTTGGAGAGAGGGTTCGAGGACGCCATGATGCGGTTGATCACTCACAAGGAGGAAACGATCAAAGTGCTGTTGACACCGAACAATTTTGGTGAATTGGACAGCGAAAGGTTGGCCAAATTGTAGTCCCCACGCATCTGTTTTGTTGCAACAAAACTTAACTGTACATTATTAACATATAGTCATAACATTTTTAGAACAGTATTATGTTGAATAGGGTCTTTTTCGCCGTGGCTATTCATTGAAGTAGAGTATGTTAGATGTTATAGTTCAAGTAAGACTTCTTAATAATATTGGTATATATAAATATATACGTGTGTGGTTCGATGATCTCTTACGTCTTGTATCATAGAGATCAGTACATTCACTGGAACCAGGATATATATATGGTGAAAATTTTTCACCATCTCACAATGTGTTCGTCAGGGATGATGTGTCATCATTCCTACCATAATAACGTTTATGCTTATGTTGATATCATATTATTGTTATTTTCCATATCCAGCATATTATTATTCTTCTTTTTTTAAGATTTACTAATAATCTCTTATTCTTATTCATCAGTTTTCAACTTCCAAAAATTGACTGAAACACGAACAGGTGTATAAACAAATTGTAAACGCAAGACTCATCTGTCGGTTGTGGACTGGGTTTATGCTAGTTTATTATAGCTGTGTAGTATAAATCAGTATTTAAGTACTTACAGTAAGTCTACCCGTTCGTTCTACTTATTGATTAATCAGTTAGTCGTCCGTGATTCCCTCGTTCGTTGGTTGAAATTCAAAGAAGCTTCAAGGCGGTGAGACAATCCTGCACGGCCTGGTTATATATGTTTGGGAATATCTTTAGGGTGTACCTATCGGACAAATAGATTACATAAAAACTACTACACATCTTTGCTTGCTTCATGGTACGACAGAATATGATCAATAACATCGGGACCAACGGCTTCCTCAAATTGCTCCTCAGATAAGTTTGTTTTAGGACCGTGGTAGTACTTTTTCTTGTATACGGAGTAGTACACCCAGGACAAAAACCATATCCCTGGACCAATCACACAAGCGTAGTTCATTGTCGATTTCGTAATGCCATGCTTCTGACTTGGAAACATCACTACTATTATAATGAAGGTTTCAAAAATAATCGAGATCCACGCGTTCACTTTTGACCACACAGGACCCAAATAAAAGGGACCAGGTCTGAACAGGTCTCTTCCAGAGGTCAACCGAAGTAGAGTGGGGGTACTCCATGCCAGATTATTCCCCGCCACCGCTAGTGAGAATAAGGCACTTGTCGCTGCAGCATCAATCAAACAGAGTAACCCCAAAATCAAAGAACCACAACAAGCAAAGATAATGGCATTGAAGGGAACTTTATACGTCTTGTCAACCTTTTTTATGTAGTCGGATAGGGGGAGACCGTCATCACGAGCGAAGGCCCATATTTGTCTGGAAATAGCTGTAACCACTGAAGAACCCATTAGAAATTGACAGAAGGCAATCAAGGACATGAAGGCAATAGCCCACTTTTTACCCAAAGAATCGTAAATGATCTGTGCCATGGCAAACCCGTACTTGTTATCAACAATACCCTCTATGTCCGGTGACATACACGCCATCAAACAGATCAGAATCAACCACCCTAAAACCCAACAGACAGATATCGAGCCAATGATACCAATTGGTACAGATTTCTTGGCATCCTTCGCTTCCTCAGATTGATGGACACATGAATCAAATGAACCAATTGTCCACACAACAGGCATAAACCCGGCAATAACAAACTGCCATCCATCGTTCCAATCACTTAGGTTCTTAAATTTACCAAAGATAAAGGAACCATCGTTGAACCCTCCCATGTTTATTTTAGTACCGATGGGCAACGCAATGAAGAGCAGAACGATAATGAACAGATTCGAGACAATACTAAACGTTTGCAACCGCGCAATGGCCTTGGATGCCATGCAGGTACAGATCCCCATTGCCACAACGGCAGCGGCAAAAACACCATACGTTTTACCGGGCGTTATTTCGAAGTTGCCATCCTTGGCAATGACGACAGCCGCAAGGACTTCTTCAGCAAAACCGTAATCTATCGAGCAGACCCCAGCGGCGAGAGCTAAAGAATTAGAACAGCCGATGACAAAGGAAATGACCTCCTTGTAGCCCTTTGGAGCATAGTAATACGTCCAGTAATATAGACCACCCGCGGTTGGGATAGCACTAGCATTTTCGGCCATTGAGATACCAACAGTCAGGATAAAACAACCGGCGATAAACCAGCCCCAAACAAGTGTCGTAGGCCCACCAGCAAGGCCACCACCCATTACAGATGCTATAGATGGCAGTAAACCCATGATGGAAAATGCAATGCCGAATACCTGTATCGTTGAAAACTGTCTGTTAAGCTCTTGTTTATAACCAATTTCTGCCAGCAGTTGGTGATCAGAAACAGTAGCACCTGCATCAATGAAGTTAACTTCCCCAGCACCAGTCTGGGATCTTACTGAACGTATGTTAGAAAATGGACGCTCTATTTCCTCCGCAGACCCGAAGTCAACAGAGAGTCTTTGCTCCGTTACGACTTGGGTCTCTTTTTTTGAAGACGTTGAAGACATGTTTAGTGCTCTGCTACGCTTTATCCAGATCTCATCTGTTCGGACAAACTGGAAACGAGGCGACTAGATACGGACACAAGTAATCGGTGCCTCCATTTATATATCACTCGTGCACCGAATGAGGCCGGTCTCGGCTCCCAGGTAGGGGACACATTCCCTCTACTTCAAAGAGAAACAAGTTGTGACGCTCTCATATTCAGAAAGAAAGATACCAGGCTCTATCAGCAAAGAGGTTCTGTTCAACAACTGGGTTATCTGGAGTTTATCCGTATCGTTGATAAGATAAATTGTCACACTCAGAAACTTGCGTAGAAAATATCCCGAGAAAAAAAAAAGTTCAGTTCCACCATAATGCAACGCGATAAGGGAAATGTTCCAGACCAATCTGATCTAGTCACCCTCTCTCTCTCCGTGAATCGTCACGGAGATGAAATTTACACATCGTATTCCGTACTGTTGCTAGCCAGTGTATTGAAAGGCGATAACGATTTATCATGATCGGAAAGGGTACGTTTTCCCTTCTTAATCTGTTTTCCTGTCTTTGCATACAAACGAGAACCCTAACGGGGCTCATTTCCCTAAATGGATAATCCAATCTTTGACACTGAACGTTTTCCGACCAAATGGCTTATCATGCAACAACAAACGATAGTTTTTACGAGGCGAAAATGTACATCTCGCTTTTGCTCCCCCTCTTGAGCAAGAGTATATACATTTCACAGTTCCTGTTGACAGTACAGCTGTTACAGGGGATTTTCCGGTTTTTTAAAGATATGGAACCCCAATTCCTGTTCTTGACTGGCAAATTGAAATCGGATTTTGAAGGTGTCTGGTACCGGTTTTGGTGTAGTGAATAATTCACCTCAAACGTCATACATTAAACAAAAAGATAATTATACGTGATAATGATAACCTTTGAGTTTTTTTCCTGAGTAGGCAATGTTTGCCTTGCCTACCAGGTTGCACCTCTGTAAGGATGAGCTGTAGAGTACTCGGTCACTAGTCAATTTTGTTCTTCTTTGCTCAACAGGGCTGAGTATCAAAAAAGAAACATCCTTTTTGTTGTCAGGCGCGTGAGGTCAATGATTTTACTGATTTGTCTCGTCGATACCACCAAGTTTTGGTTTATTTCTCCCGTCTTAACATATTCATGTTAAATGAATGGTTCATTGGGCCATATTGGAGCTTACGATAAATATGTGCCAGATTCTCTTAACCAAACTCTGAAGGAGCATACTAACACTTGATGATAATTTATCACTTACTCTTCTGCGAAAGGGCTTTTGTGAACAGTTCACGAAAGTCTTAAAAGTGCTGAGAGAGGCTTAACAATCCTATTGAACTTGGACACATGTTTTGCTAACAAATTTTGAAATTGACTGCATTTCAAGTAGATAACAGAACAGTTTACAAACTAAAAAAGATCTCAAGAATCCAATTTTTAACAGCAGTTTTAACTTTCGATTTTCAAGTTGCGGATTTAGCTCAGTTGGGAGAGCGCCAGACTGAAGGTTTTACACTTCGGTCACAAAATAAGTAATCTGGAGGTCCTGTGTTCGATCCACAGAATTCGCATTTATTTTTCCATTTTTTTGCTTACTGTCTGTTCCAGGGTGACTATATTACAACAACTATGAGCTTAAGATTCTCATGATCTCTAGGATACCACTGGTTAAATACAGATTGAAGGTTTCTGAAGAAGAGATCAGATGAGCAACTCTCAGTGACGGCGAGGAATTTGGGTGCATGATACGACATAAGCTTGAACGAGAACCATACTGCTGCTACCAAACCCAAACAATCTGATCAATTGAGGTCCACATAGGTATATAACAATAACGAGGTGATCGACTCCATAAACCTCGTTGTCAAGACACACTGAATAAAATTACGTACGTTCTTTGTGCTCATAATTGAAACGGAAAAACGGCCGCGGACGTCGGAGATCGTTTTCAATTTTTTCAAAATGTCTTGACGATGAAAAATTATTCGGCCGCGGCGATCGGAGATGATTGCTGTCGGAATGGTGATTACCCAAGGCAGACGACACATATATATACATACGTTCAAGACAGTGACAGATCTATCAAGCACAAACCTTCAATACTATTTTATGTCTTGAATCATCTCGTTGGTTAATCAATTAACCAAAAATCTCTCATATACAAACATGTCAAGAGCGTCAATGGAAAAATCCGTTGTGAAAGGCAATATTGGGATTGATATTAACAGCGTTGATTCAGTTCAAGTACATACAAGCAAAGCTGACACCGCTCAAACACTAGAAGAGGAAGTTGAATATAACGAGTTTGGACAACCACTACCTAAAGGAATCATCCTTTGGGCATGCACGGGCGCTTTAGCGTTAGCAAACTTTCTAGCCGCCCTAGATATAATGATCGTGACCACCATAATCAATGACGTGGGCGCGCACTTTGATGCTTACGCAAAAACAGGTTGGATTATCGCTGGGTACAGTCTACCAAATGCTCTGATGTCCCTTCTATGGGGTCGTATTGCTTTCTCTTTTCTGGGTTTCAAAACAGCCATGCTATCCGCAATTGTCATCTTTGAGATTGGCTCGCTGATTTGTGCGCTGGCGAATTCGATGGACATGCTTATAGGTGGAAGGGTTATAGCTGGTATTGGTGGTAGCGGCATTCAAAGCCTTTCCTTTGTGATTGGGTCTACTTTGGTGAGTCCGCGCGGTAGAGGATTTATTATTGCCTTTATGAGCGCTTCATTCGGTATAGCCTCAGTCATCGGCCCTTTCATCGGAGGGGCATTTACATCTCACGTCACATGGAGGTGATGCTTTTGGATAAATTTGCCAGTAGGTGCTGTTGCTCTTGTAATTTTTACTTGGGTTTACAATCCAACTGGTAAAAAGCAGGTTCTACTGACCATTCACGACTTGAAAGAAATCTCAAAGAAAGTCAAAAAGGTAAGATTTAAAGAACTTCTAAAGCAGTTGGTGTTTAAACTCGATATTTTTGAGTTCATGGTAATCAGTGCAGGTATAATTTGCATCCTGCTCGCTTTAACCTTTGGGGGGAATCGGTTTACATGGGGTTCATATTCTACAATTTTACTTTTTGTGATTGGAGGTTGTCTAGTGATTGTTGCTCTGGTATATGACTTTGTCATTTTCCCAAATCTCGAAATAGTGAAAGCAAATTACGTCCAATACCAACCACTGATCTCTTGGAAAAATTTACGGATACGCGGTATCTTTACTGCAAGCATGACCACCTTCTTTTTTTGCATTGGATACATGAGCCAAACAGTATACTACGTCCAGTTCTTCCAACTAATTTACAACAATTCACCTTGGAAGGCCTCCATCCATTTGATTGCTGTTATGATCCCCACGGTGCTTACTGCCGTTGTATGTGGTTTTTTGAATGGCAAGTTTGGATACGTGAAACCTATCACAGTTGCTGGTATGTGTCTAGGTGTTATTGGAGCCGGTCTCTTAACGCTACTGGACAACCATTCAAATAGTGCCCAACACATCGGTTTGTTGATTCTCCCCGGTGTTGCGTTTGGTGCTTGCAATCAATGCACCATGATGGCTGCACAGATTGAGCTGGATAAGAAAAGCCCCACTTTCAAATCAGATTTTGTCGCTGTGACAACCTTGAATTCTTTTCTGAAAAACTGCGGACAGGCTGTTGGAAGTATTATTAGCGCTAGTGTCTTTGGAGGAGCGGTAATGAACAAGATAGGGAAGAGTTCTTACCATTCAGAAATAAGGTCTGTTGATGATCTGATTGTCTACAGAGCCGAACACTTCGATGGGGCACGCTCTGTGTTGGGGAACATGATTAGTGACTCAGTGAAGGATGTGTTTTACATGGCTCTAGGGTGGTGTGCACTCGCCTTTCTGTTTGCGATTTTTACTAGTAATAAAAGAATCGAAGCTCCAAAAAAAGGGAAACCAGCAGATGTCGAAGCACAGAAGAGTTAAAGCTCAGGTATCGTACAAAGATCGCCAAATAGTAACAGTGTATATTAGTATAATATTGAAATAACAAAAATAGAAATAGTGGTTCGAGATCTGGACCGATACGGGAAGTTGTTGTTTTTAAATTATTTACAAAGCAGAAAAAAATGACCCCAAGTCCTTTATTTGGATACCTTTTAATGAGCTTGATATCAGTACTTGTCAAGTTCCGGCATTCGAAGTATTTTTTTCTCCTTATTCTCGCTAAAGTTTTGTAGATCTTTCAACAGCTTAGAATTTCTCCACTTATCAGGAATGGGACTGATTTTGTAGTTCCTAGTCGCCCAGTAATAAATATCCCAGTCCAATTCGTTCAAAAGCTCATCGTACTCTTCCAGTTGCCCTTTACTCATGTTTTTCAGGTTTTTGGCAGCAAAACTGGATAGAAGTAAGTCCGTCTCCAGGATACCTCTTTTGCGCGATTGGTAGATTAACCGTGACCTCATTTTGTCCAAAGTTTCGCCTGTTCTCTTGATTGGAGGTATTTTGATTCTTTTTATCAATTCCGCATCATGCCCTTCACCGCCATCATTGGAGGAAGGGCGACTTGAGTAACGCCGATTTTGACGGAAGATTGGAGAGCACCTCAGCAGGCGTGTATTTTTCGCTAGAACAGTCCTGGCCAGCATCTTGTTGAACGGCGTACCTTTATTTGGAGTCTGTAGTGATAGCGGAATGGGAACAGTCCAAAGAGCTTTCTTTGAAAGTCCCCAAATTTCGCTCGATAAAGACTAGCGGGAGTCACGTGCAATGATCACGATAAGGTTGTTCTACTGGAGTGGTGTGGCAGAACTCCGAAGGGCAGTCCATTAAATGTTCGCATAGTTATATAGTGTTCGAGGAGTGAGGTACCGGATACTTATATCATAACTGTCCGCTTTTTCTGCCAGTCTGAGAACAGTACTTATGCATGAGGAGAAATGACAAAAACTGACATACGCTTGGCCAGTTCCCGCACAATATTGCACCAGGATAAGAGCACGGAGTGTCTGTACAGCAATGTAGTAAAACTGAAAACATGCTACCACCATGCACATGTACGGCTAAACTCAGGCTGCTGTCATGAAATATTTGAAACCCTTCAAGAATCTAACCATGCATCTTCGTTGTTCAGGGGGAACATGGCGACAATCTTTTCTGTTACTGATGGCAGGACCTCGTCGATATTTTCAGTTCTTTGGAATACACACAACTTCAACAGGGGAAAACAGTTGCCACGAAAGTAGCCTAGATTGATTAGAGTTACCAGTACATTTTCTGCATTTTTGCTATCGTGGATCCCGTCATAAATATCATGCCGTTCGTTCCCGTTGTCCTGAATAGCCAGTTTAAAGGCTTTTTGCAGGACATCATAGGGTAGTCTGTTCGTATTTTCCACTGACGTGCGAATTTGAATAACCCTTCTCAGTAGATACCTGTACGTTATCATCGGTAATTTTTCAACCAATATCAACAGCAGCTGCCGCTGCCTGAGCTCCAATTCGTTGTGTCTAAACCATTCATTCAACGCAAAGATGTTTCCTGATCTAACAGCTTGAATTAGCGGTATATACATTTGTGCTAACTCAGGATATACTTGCGCGACAATTCCAATATTGGGGAGCTTCCCAATAATTAAACCAACGGGAATTAGGTACCGCAGCAGCCTCCGAAGATTTCTCAGTATTGCCGAATTGCTTGAACCGCTGAAACCGGCTAGTAGAGAATACGCACTGTTCAATTGGACAAAAGCGTTTGTAATTCTCGCATTAAACAGGTAGTATTTCCCCAAGAGATACCTGTACTCAATCTGTTGATTGACGGGGAATTGGCTAAAATTCTTGATGTCACTCTTCGGCTTGAAATTCTTGAAGATGTTTGAGCATAACTGGGGCGACTTTATCTTGAAATATATGTTGTTCAGTTTGTTCACGAGATACAATAGTGTCTGCTGTTTTTTAGAGATGATGGCTTCCCCACTATCCGTGGACTTATTCGGTTTGATACTGTTGAAACACTTTGAGATCACAGACGACACGTACGACATGAATTGGAACTTCCTCGTATTCAAAGAGCGGTAGTTATTGTCGAGCTGCTGAGCAATAGAAAGAACGTACTCGGTATTTTGCAAATACACATCAATCAGATTGTCTAGTGGATACGAATCGTTCAAGAGACAGTTGTTCAAATCCGAGTAGTACTGGAAGATCAAATCAGAACTTGCCCACACAGACCAGGGATCTAGATCTCGACAAAATTTAAGATACGACGCTACCATTATGTTAAACCGTGTCCATTTACCTTTGTAGAACTTCTGTCGTTCCACCAAATCCTCTATAGCCGCATTATCCAAGTTTTGTAATTGTAAATTCGATTGTAGAGCCGCGATAAGTGACCCATTGGCATTAAGATCGACAAAGAGTATGCCATAATCTTCAATGGACAGACTGTGAAAGAATTGGTCTGTTGTGTAACTCATTTGCGGTGCACCTCCCTGTATTAGCTCTTTGGCACTAGCACTAAACGCATCGCACTCAAATGAAACAATTTTTTTTTCCCGTATATTTTACTTTGAAAGTTGAAGACCACCTTTGAAGGTGATGCTGTCGTTCGATAAAGCAAGTCACGTTGAGAGCAGGCTGACCCCTTGACCAGCATCATTTTCTTTTTGCCTTGATGTATGATGGAGAGTCAAGATGCTCAGCCTACCGGTAATGGAAGCACTACTCCCAAGAGGGACAACAGAGAACAAGAAAGTACCACGAAGGGCAAAAATGGCTTAAGGAATCCGCAGGCTTTCAAAGATATTTCTAATGCGAGCACTCCGCCAAAGCAACAGTTCAAGAGGTTTCAGAAAAAACCGGGCAAGTTTGCCGCTAGAAGAAACAAAGTTGCCGAGAGTAGTCAAGACGAGTCCGTAACCAAGGCGAAGGGTCCACGAGATGGCAAGGCAAACCGTGGTTTGAATAATAGTAATAGGAAGAAAAAGAAAGCTCGCGGTAAGTTTAAAGAATCAGAAGGATTTAGAATAGTGGTGCGCCTACTACCGCCTAATTTAACTTTTGAAGAATTATGCACTACTTTAAAAACGGAGGTCACAAGTGATTTTGCTTCTGTCTATCGAATATCAGACATCTACTACGTCCAGGGACACTATTCAGTCAAGGCATTTAATGAGCCAATTTTTTCCAGATGCTATTTCCATTTTGATGATATGGAGAACCTGAAAGCGTTTGTTATGAAGCTACAGGGTATAATGCTTGTGGACGATAGAGACAACGCTGTCAAACCCACAATAAAGCTGACTCCATATGCTAAGAAGCTTTCTGATACCAACGCGAATGGGTTTGGGAAGTCGAAGGCATCTGTCTTAGAAGGTTCTTTAGAGAAAACGAAGCTATTCAAAAACTTCATGAAATCCTTGAAATATATTGAGAAAACCCAAGAAGCTGGCGAAGAGGGAAGTCTATTTAATCTTTTAGACGGATCAGTTTCTTTACTGAAACCTCTAGAAAAGGAATTGGCCAAGAAGAAGAAAACTGAGGCCGCAGTGAAAAGAAAGACTGAAAACGCATTAACCGAGTTGGCTGGTTCTATCGCAGGTAATAATAAAAACAAGAAAAAGAAGAAGAAGAAGACTAAGTCTGATAAAGAGGCATCAACTGGTGCCGGCTCGGGCAAAACTGACACAAAAACTAAAAAGAAGAAACCCAAGAAGTCTAAACCTTTGAATGCCAAGGGTACAGAGAGTAACAATGCACAAGACTCGACCGATAAAAAGAATAACAATATTGTAATTTTAGAAGATGCTGGTAAGAGAGAACTGCAAAAAAGGAAGAGCTTGCAGAAGAAGAAAGAAACAGAGCAGAAAAAATCAATGAAGAAGCTTGCCTCCCAAAGCAAGAAGCAGCCTCGAATGGACGTGGGAACTCTGAGCAGGTACAGCATCAGTAGCCAACCTTTTGTCCCTTCAACGACAAAATCTGACAACTAAAAGCTTTTACGTGGAGAACTGATTTATCCCGAAAGAAAAGAACAACACATGTAATATGTTGATACTTCTAACATCATATATACCTGTAGTATGTGGTTTGGGATATGAGACTTAACCGACAAAATAGAACAGATTTTAAAGAATGGTCAGCGTAAACTTATTCACTCTCTTCGCTATCGTCGCTATCGTCACTGTCATTATAAATGTTGCACCATTGACACATACCCAAGGGAATCCCCCATATTTGAGTTTCTGTTACCAACCAGTCTATTAACTCATCCAAATGTGTCACCTTCACGTTGATTTTTTGCGACTGAGACCAACAATCCTGTTCAAAGTCAACTGTTTTCAACTTTCTAAAATCTTTCATGTATGTTTTAAATAACTCCCTCCATTTTCGAGCTAGTTCGTCATGTAGAGTCACGTAAAAATACTGTATCCTAATGTATGTTAAAATCAGTGCCACAATGTACTTATCATCAAACGTCTTGTTTTGTGTTTCCAGGATGTATACCAATTGCTCCAGAGTAGGCTTTATCTCGACCAGTTTCATCAGTAGACACTTGAATTCCACCCCACCCAGAATGTGCGTTTGATTCAAAGTATTGCCCTTAATGGTACCCAAATCACGTATCAGTACCTTGATTAGCTGCAGCATTGTGTCGCCCCTGAGGCTTCCTACTTCAAGGTTCACCTTATAATACAGCACATTATGGACCTTATTTCTTGTTAGTCTAGGGATCACTAAGGAAACAGACTGGTGGTTCAACTGTTTGTTTGAAATGTGGCTCTCCACTTGAAACTCAAGAGAGGACATGTGGCAATCAATCGGTACTAGTACTGATTCTTCAGCTCGCTTCGGTTCCTGCTTCAAGCCATGCCCATAGTTGCTGTGCGATGATACATCAAATTTCGTATTAAATTACACAAATTAAGTACGCAGACGTCCCAAATGGATGCTGTCGGCTTATAACCTACTCTGGGGTGTTGCCAGAAATGAGACATACCACCATTTAATTGCTATTTGGGATCCACTAGTGCTTATCATATCCCACAGAGAGTCTGCTATTTCCTGTCGTGTAATCCCGTCAAACTCGCCAGAAAACAACAATTCTTTCACATTATCAAGCCAGTCCAAGCAGTACCGCATATTTATGTACGGTATCATGCATATAATGCACTTCAGCAACATCACATTCCATCTCACTTTACCCTTGGGTAAGTTAAGGAATTGAAGATACATCTTCTGTACGAGCCTGCGGCAGATATCCAAATCCATAGTTTGAAGGTACGGTATTGAAACGGAGAGTTTTTGAATAATGTGTAATAGCTGAGATTCTGTCAATTCCGATTTGAAGTACTGGTGGAATGACAAGGATAGATACTCATCAATGAACGTAGATTGCCATTGTCTGACTGAAGTTTCTGTGGATTCCACCTTATAGTACATTAGGATGACTGAATGTGCTGCTTCTCGGATTTCATTGGAACGGGAGTTCAGATTCTTCAACACAAAGGTGAATTCTGGAGCCGTTACCAGATCTCTTAACGTACTTCCATTCAATAACAGTAACGTCCCTTCTAAAAGTGATAGGGTAAATAGTAACTTTGAATCATTAATCTTATTTGGGTACCTCGTGTTGAAATCTATACCGCCAATGAAGCCCTTTAACAAAGAAATATAGTCGTCTTGTCTCTGAAACTTCCCAACAGGTAATGTTACAAAGGTAGACAATCTCGCAAATACATCTTCAAAGGTTTGGAATCCTGTGGTTCCAAAATCCAAGGTGATAAAGTGAAGATTGTATAAACAAGTAATCATTTGCTTACACCACAGTTTGGGTATATTCCTAACAGAGTCTATGATGCTCTTCATAGTTAGTACCACAGTTAGTAAAATACCTGAATAGTGCTCATTAGAGTACGACTTATTTGGCATAGCACTGCGACATTCCCGGTAGGATAAAGTTTGACCAGCTTTTGTCAGCTGTTCTAAGTTTCTAGCTATTGTAGAACTGTCTGTCCGCAGTAATGATATCTGCAACGTCCGAGCAATTTGGTTGACATTTTTTTGCAGATACATGTCGAGTCCGGTTTCACCATGTGTAATGTAATGTATCAACTGCCTTATGGACGAATCAGTAATAAAATCCCAATGAAGTTTTGTCCTGACCAAATCCCCCTCCGAAGGGGCAAATGCGTAAATTTGAACTGTCAAGTCTTTAGAAGAAAGTGCCATTTCCCTTTGATTCAAGTAATTGGTCAGTAATGGAACAAAATAGGCACTTCTCCAATTCTTGTAGTAACGCGAGCATATCCCCTTCCTGTCTGTGTAGAAACGATTCTGTAACTGCAAAAACAATGCTTCTGTGGAGAGAATACCACTCACCATTGCCAGTTTAGGAACTGTCCATTGTGAACAGGCAACAATATGCCGGTTCCAGACTTCGTAGAATTCGGGGACATCCAACGAGGGTTCCGATATCTGCAGTTTCCAGAAAAAGATACTTTGGCACATCTCCTGCAATTCGAGCGATGTATCCGCATCCAATTGTAGGACACTGTCCCACAACTCTGCCACGATGGTTTCGAGAACCTTAAGGGAAGCGATCCGCGGGACATAGTAGGCTAAGTTGTTTATCACCGACCGCCTCACCGACGATTGTTGAACAATCGAGCCTCGATCCCTCAGCAGGACAATCAAGTGTTGTAGTTCCGCGTCCATGGAACCGCTTCCCCTCGTTGCACTATCGATAACCTCACAACTTTTCATGAGGGCAACATCCACACTCGTGGTTTAAGTTTATGTTTTAATATTAATTTCGGTTCAAGTGACGACAAGCCATATCAAAGGAAGAAGGTCAGCAAGCAAAGTAACTCATATACACGTATCTGGAAGATGTCCATGGAGACCCCAGTTGGACTATTTCGGTACCCGGTCACGAAGCTGTGCATGGTATCCTGCGCTGTGGTCCCCCTCGTTGCTTCTGTGGCAGGATGGAAGTATCATTTCCTGCTTCAATTCGACCCCTTCCTCTCTCAGTACCATCAATACTACCGCTTGCTACTGTTCCAGATTGGATGTTTGAACGAGAGTGATGTGGTGCTGATGATTCTTATATGGTACCAGTTTCGGCAAATAGAGAGAGTGTTCGGATCCCTAAAGTACATCAACCTAATCTCCTTGGTCTTTGTCTACACGACCGTGCTCCTCGCAGTATTGAATACTGTGATGAACTACGTCTTGCCCGGCTGGTTCTGGAACAAGTATCCAACGGGTGCGCTGCCTATTCTGCTGGCACTCTTCCATTTTTACAAAGAGTACACTCCGAAGATTTACGAGTTCGAGGTGTTCTTGGCACCATTCATCAGGCCGAAAGACAAGCTGGTCATTAAGCTCAGCGACCAGTTTCTGGTCAACGCACTGATTGCTCTCGCAATGCTGAACCAGGGTGCCATTGGCGTTGCCACTGGGTTCATCTCATGGATGATAGGCGTGTTTATCGACAACGGAATCCTTGTTGGCTTATCCACCTGGAAACTACCGCTAATGGCGCGCCTGCTAACCACCAGAGCACGAACATCTATTAACGCTGCAGACCAAACGACCAGCGCTATTGACACTCCGCAACGCGTTCGCACCCAGGACATCTTGCAAGACACGCAGGCGACAGCGCCAGCAAGAAATGACACCCCGTCCACCGCCGGTATCACAACGCCAGATGATTTAGAACCAAACGATGAACCAGTCAGACCGTTGCGAACCCAATTCCTCGACACTTTCAGGCGTTGATGAACCACCCAGCTTCTACGAAACACACGGCGCTAGCATACTGTCATCTGAGCGATGCTGCTAAACGAATATTTGATAACCGAAATGAATAAAAATTAACGACGAGGTTTGCCTACGGGACGTCTATAGACACATACGCAGAGTTGTGCAAACGAGTTGTCCGTAGAGATCCCGCGTCAGGCCCGATGACTACTAACTTAGTGGAGAACAAGTTGTCGTTCTCTCATGTACCCCGTCTGAAGTTGCAGGTGAGGGACCTGTCCATCATTGCTTCCAAAACGGATGCGGAGTTGGTCAGGTCCTTTTCCCTAGACTTGCCCAGCGGGTCTATTATGGCCGTAATGGGTGGCTCTGGGTCTGGTAAAACTACTTTGTTGAATGTTTTGGCCAGCAAGATTAGTGGAGGACTGAAGACCGTTGGGGAGATAAATTATATACGAGAGGATTGTGGGGTAAACGACGGTGACCATCCGGAGCATGCGATCATGACGTACCTGCCCCAACAGGATGTGCTACCTGCCAGATTGACATGCAGGGATACTATGATGTTTGCAGCTGACTTGAAACTGAATAAACCGAAGCATGAAAAAGTGCAGATCGTCGAACAGTTGATCGATGAGCTTGGGTTGAAGGACTGCGCTGACACCATCATTGGGGACAGTAGCCACCGCGGACTATCGGGCGGTGAGAAACGGAGATTGAGTATTGGCACGCAGATGATTGCGAACCCATCGATCATGTTCCTGGACGAACCAACAACGGGTCTTGACGCATACTCTGCTTACCTTGTCGTCAAAACGATCAGGAAACTGGCTAAAGATGATGGACGCATTTTCATCATGTCGATCCACCAACCGAGATCAGATATCATGTTTCTATTGGATAAAGTTTGTATACTCTCAAAGGGGAACATAGTGTACTGTGACGCTGTGGACAAAATGATACCCTATTTCGAAACAATGGGCTATAAAGTGCCCCAGCTGGTCAATCCCGCAGACTACATTGTTGACATATCGAGTGTAGACAGCAGGTCCGAGGAAGCCGAAGAGATTGCAACCTTGAGGTTGACAAAACTGTTGGCAAACTGGAAAGAGTACGAAAAGACAAATATTAGGGCTGAAAAGATTGAATACGATAGGCAGATTAGCGTGGATAACATGACTACTATGCTACCATTTTGGAAACAGGTATGGGTTCTAACGAGAAGGAACGTAAAGTTAAATACCAGTGATCATGTTACGATGATTGCCACAATCCTAGAACCCCTTATTATTGGGACAATAGTCGGTTGGATTTTCTACAAGCCGGACAAAACAACCGAGTCTGGGATGCGGACTATCGTTGCATGTTTATATGCATGTGTCATGCTGCAATGCTATTTGTATCTACTGTTCGACACTTATAGACTATGTGAACAAGATATTGGCATATTTGATCGTGAAAGGGCCGAGGGTTCCGTTTCAGCATTTGCATTCATCACAGCTCGAAAGATCTCGTTGTTTTTATCGGATGATTTCTACATGATCCTGGCGTTTACGACAATAACTTATTTCATGTTTGGGTTAGAGCCAGATGCCAAGAAGTTTTTCCTTCAGTTCTCAATTATCTTTTTGACACAGCTGTCAGGTTCTGGATTAGCCACTTTTTCTGTGGCTATATCAAGAGACTATGCAAAGGCTTCTTTAGTAGGGAATATGACGTTCACTATTTTATCTATGGGTTGTGGGTTCTTCGTCAACGCCAAAAAGATGCCCGTCTACGTCCGTTGGACCAAATATATTGCATTTTCGTGGTACGGGTTTGGTGCCTTGGTTTCCAGCACTTTTACCGATCATTTATGCACTAATCCAAACGACATTAGAACCTGTCTTGGAAATCAGGTTGTTGACACATTTGGGTTTTGGCGGAACTGGCGAGTGGTTCCGGCCATCGTTATATTTTGTTTTGCGATTGGGTATTTTTTTGCATCGATGATTATCCTTCATTTCAACAAAGTAGACATTACTTTACAAAACGAAGTGAAGACCAAAGATAGTGGGAAAGAAGAGAAAGTTTATATGACCGATGGTACCAGTAATGACGACTCTTTACCTATCAAGAACAGCCGCCTGATTCAAAATAGTGACAAGGACATAGACCTTGAATCTAAGGACAGTCACCCATATGAAGTTGAAGTCTCTTTGAAAGATATAACACTGACAGTTGATTATACACATGTCCAGGGGATTAGTCAGTGGCGCCATAAAATTATAAAAAGGGAAAGAAAAAAGATCCTGCGATCCGTAAATGCCACATTTAAACCAGGAATGATCAATGCAATTATGGGTCCATCGGGCTCGGGTAAATCGACGCTTTTGAATTTAATATCGGGAAGAGTTAAATCAACACTTTTCTCAAGATTCACTAAAGATGGGTCAATGTCCTTCAATGGTGCTGATGTCTCTGAGACCATGTTTAAACAAATCTGCTCTTATGTTTCACAAGACGACGACCACTTATTATCGAAGCTAACAGTAAGAGAAACCTTTAAATTTGCCTCAGATTTAAGGTTACATCATTTGAACGCTAAAGAGAGAGAGGCGAAACAGAACAACTTGATAATTGCATTAGGTTTGAAACACTGTGAAGACACTATCATTGGTAATGAATTTGTGAAGGGTATTAGTGGCGGTGAAAAGAGAAGAGTGACGATGGGGATCCAGCTACTCAATGACCCTCCGATTCTTTTGCTAGATGAGCCAACATCTGGTTTAGACAGTTTCACTTCATCCACGATTCTTGAAATTTTATCCAATTTATGTCAAGAGTATGGAAAAACTGTCATTTTGACCATTCATCAACCAAGAGCTGAATTGTTCAAGAAGTTCGGGAACGTATTACTACTAGCAAAGTCAGGCAGGACTGCTTTCAATGGATCTCCAGATGAAATGATAATGTACTTTGAGAAGCTAGGGTTCAAGTGTCCTGAGCTTACGAACGTTGCTGATTATTTTTTGGATTTGATTTCAATAAATACACAAAATGAACAAAATGAAAGCACTTCCAGAGAAAGGGTGGAGAAGTTGTTGACTAACTGGGAAGAGCAAGTTCAGTTGCAACACGCTGCCTTGAAATCGGATCCCTTTAATGAAAAACGGCTAGTGATGTCTTCCGATGATTTTCAACAACAATACGGCCCCTGTATTCGGAAGCAATGTGATCCTACACTCGCATATTACGTCAATGTTAAAAGGCAGGTAACCACTATGGGAAGGAGTTTTGACTCCTTGATGGCGAGAATAGCCCAGGTCCCGGGTCTTGGTGCTATATTCGCTCTTTACTTTGCGCCTATCAAGTACAATTACACTAGTGTAAGCAATAGAATTGGTCTAACCCAGGAATCTACCGCTCTTTATTTTGTCGGCATGTTGGGTAACCTTGCATGCTACCCCATGGAAAGGGATTACTTCTACAGAGAATTCGAAGATAATGTATACGGGA
The DNA here is from genome assembly GCA_030705205.1 of Huiozyma sinensis. Classification (NCBI taxonomy): domain Eukaryota; kingdom Fungi; phylum Ascomycota; class Saccharomycetes; order Saccharomycetales; family Saccharomycetaceae; genus Huiozyma; species Huiozyma sinensis. Next base: position 18,990 of record JANIWX010000059.1, read on the forward strand.
TTGGCCCATTTTTCATGGCTTACATGACCCTGGAGTTACCTCTGACCGTATTTTCCTCCATTATTTACTCGGTATTAACAGTTTTGGCATGTGGACTACCTAGAACAGCGGGGAATTTTTTTGCAACAGTTTATTGTGCGTTTATTGTAATTGCGTGTGGCGAAGCTCTCGGCATAATGACCAACACTCTGTTTGAAAGACCTGGCTTCGTTGTGAACTGTATTTCTGTGATTCTGTCCATTGGCTGCCAGCTGTCTGGTATCATGTCGTTGACTATGTCTAGGGTTTTAAGGGGGTTTTCTTACTTAAACCCAGTCCATTACACGTCAATGGTATTGATCAACCTGGCATTTCCTGCGGATATGGAACTTACTTGCCGTGATGGTGGTATGAATCCAGATGGGACCTGTATTTTTGCAAATGGGAGGGATGTACTTGACTCATATGATCTGGTTATTGACACCAGCAAGTACTTGGGTATAATTATCTGTGTTGGTATAATTTACCGCCTCCTTGCGTACCTGGTTTTGAAAGCCAAACTGGAATGGCTACAATGGTAAGGACTTTTATTTGAGCAAAGTGAAGGTTTAAGTATTGGCATATAACGGATATTGTTCATAATATGTCACTTATTTAACCTGACTGACCGAGACCACATTGTATATGTACATTTCCGTCATTTTCCTTTTTCACATAAAAATAAGGTGTTATATATTTCAAATTGTAATGACACAAAAAATATCTTGTAACTAAAATAACTGTATATCCAGACCCATCCTTATAAAACATAGCAATATAAGTTTGTACAGTTAGCTCAATTATAAGTTACCATAATGATCGAATCAAACAGTGAAAAGGAAAATATGGATGTTGATGCCAAGGAGTGTTTGAATGAGAATAATTTTGAATCAAAAGAATCTCGCAAATCTCGAAGAAGCAAATTTGGTTTTGGATGGTTAAAACGCTCCCATGGTAGTTCCAAGGGTAAAAACGTTAAGTCCAAGGAAATTGAAAATATACAATATCAGCAAAAAGAGGACGACTGTAACAACTCTAGTCAATCGATCTCTGAACAAGAAGATACAAGTATTGATTTAGAAAAGTCTCAGTTCACTTCGACCAACCCAGCTAATATTTGGGAAGGAAAAACCACGAAAGGCAGGCAATTCCGTGCAGGTAGCGAGGAGTCGTCTTTTGACGGCATAGGCGATTCCTCAAGTAGGTATTCCTCGTCCCATAGCGCTGACAGTGAGATTAACTACACTGGGTTCAGTGTCACAAACAACACCAGGCGTTCCATAGATCTACTGTGTTTAGAAATGGACAATACCGAGTATGATGGGGCTCAAGCAAAAATATCTTCAGGAACTGGAACAATCAAAGGAGGTAATTTAGCTGATTTGCTCACTTCTAAAGAACATGTTGATAGTATCCCAGTGGAAAAGGTGAAAGAGAAGGCCGAGAGCATAAATCTCCAATTAGAATGGGATGGAACATCTGATATTTTGGAAGCAGTATTTTCTTGCTTCCAGAAACATATTAAAGATAAGGACGATGCGAATGGGCTGTTAAGTGAGGATAACAAGCAGCTGGCACAAAAACTTGAAGAAAATAGCAAAAAGTCAACATCTGATCTTATAAACTCCCAAAAAAAAATTTGCAAGCTTCAAAATGACCTGAAAGAACTAGAATTGTCAATTGAGAGTGAAAAAGAAATGCTCTTTAAGGTTGCCCAAGGAGTAGAGACGAAAAGTGCTCAGGAATTGAGCAGACACAAAAAATTAATTGAGCAGAATGCCACAAAAGAAATAAAACTTCTTCGAGACGAAAATGAAAACATGAAGGGTCAGCTTGAACTGCACACGAAATGGAGAGCAGGCTCGCTTGACGTTATAACTAGTTTTGGTGACGTATTTCGGAACTGTGCCAGCCAAGAAACAAGCTCAGATTTTAAGCATTTTTTGGTAACAATTGAGAAAAACTGGCCACAGTCAACTGATTCGGTATTAGACGAAACGCAGCGAGAACTTCTGAATCAAATTATCCCGGAATTTTTGTCCAGTATACTTTGCGACCGGTTCTTCAATGAGGTGGGCACCTCTTTTAACAATTGTTTGGAGACAAGCCAAAATCTATTGATTTCTAACAGAAGCCTAAAACGGAAACTTTTGAATGGGAAACGTATTGTTAAGGAAACCGAAGAATTGATATGCAAAGACTATTCTGTTTTTTAACCGATCCTTTTACACAATATTGGCTACACATATATAAATAAAGAAAGAGTAACAAGTTGAAAAGTTTCGTTGACAACTTCAATTTTTTGCAACAGTAATAATGTGATTCTACTGACACTTGCTGATAAGTATCTCGCAGAGGATACGCAGCCGTCACAGCATCACCGTCTTGCCCCAGGCCTGTTCCTTTAACTGCACGTGACTATTTCTTCTCGAGAAAATTTTTCAGTTTTGAAGAACGAAAAAATTGCGATGAGCTGAAAAGCTATTAACAGTTGGTGATGAGCAAAGAAGAACTTGTTTCATTGACACTGTACCCTGTAGGACGTAATATCGCATTCCCATCACTCACTGAAATATGTCCTCCATTTACAAAGCATTAGCAGGTAAGAGCAAGAACGATGATAAGTCTAAGAAAGGCAACGAAAAACAGTTTATGAACAAGCAGCGTACGTTGCTGATTTCCAGTAGAGGTGTCAATTTCAGACACCGTCATCTGGTCCAGGACTTAAACTCTTTGCTGCCACATTCCAGAAAGGAGCCCAAGCTTGATACGAAAAAGGACCTGCAACAACTGAACGAAATAGCCGAGCTTTACAACTGTAACAATATTATGTTCTTTGAGGCGAGAAAGCACCAGGATCTGTACCTGTGGTTGTCAAAACCACCTAACGGCCCCACGATCAAGTTTTTTATTCAAAATTTGCATACCATGGACGAATTAAACTTTACCGGTAACTGTCTAAAGGGCTCTAGACCCGTTTTGTCCTTTGACCATAAATTCGAATCATCCCCACACTATAAGTTGATCAAAGAGTTGTTCATTCATAACTTCGGCGTTCCCCCAACCGCTAGAAAAATCAAACCATTTGTCGACCACGTTATGTCTTTCAGCATCGTCGATGATAAGATCTGGGTTAGGACGTACGAGATTAGCAATTCCGCCAGAAACTCCAACGAATACGAGGAAGGTGAGGAGGATTTATCTTTGGTTGAGGTAGGACCCCGCTTTGTTATGACCGTGATACTAATTTTGGAGGGCTCCTTTGGAGGTCCAAAGATCTACGAGAACAGACAGTACGTTTCTCCAAACGTTGTGAGAGCCCAGTTGAAGCAGCAAGCCGCTACGGAGGCGAAGGAAAGATCGGACGCCGCTGTCAAGAGGAAAATGAGAAACAGAGAAAACATTTTAGCAGCTGATCCACTGTCAAACGATGCTGTCTTCAAATAAGCGTCTCCTACCTCCTGAAATAAAGATGAATGAATATATCATTGACAAATATGTGAATATATAGATATTCGATGTAATCTAGAGGTTGGTCCGAATGGGCAAAACTAAATATACAATGTACCATATTACTATTTGAAAGAATCTGGAAACCAGTTTAAGTAGTATGTTTCTCCAAATAGGCCTTGATGAATTGCTCTTCCTCCTTGGAGTCCGCTTTTATATCCACTACCTTTTCTTTTTTAGCAGCAAACGGGTTTGGCATCACTATCAGGGAAAGAAAACCGAGAGTGCCCAGTGCTAACTGATGTGGCTTGAATGTTCTCCCCAGTATTTCATATGTGGAACCCATGGTAGCCTGTAATGCTGTTAATTTTTGATCGTAGAGAGAGTTACCAGGCGGCGGATATACTACCGTTCAAGACGAGGGATGATTGTGTTAGTTCAATTGTAGGAAATCTTTAAAATACTCTTCTTTTTTTTTTGTCACAGAATAACCGTCTCTCGACCAATCATATGAAAGAACTCCTTCAGAAGGTGCTAGGTGCATCAATTATGGTTCATTCTGTACGCGGTTAACAGGTTGTGGATCCTGGTGACGATTTCAGTGCACTCCTGCGGAGACACTGCTTCAAAGTAGTACCTTTTGATGTCATCTGGGCCTCTTTTGACGTATATCTTGAAGTTTTCAGGGACCCTTTTCGATTTTTTCACCAGCACGACTTGGTTGATATGGAAGGATTTGGTCTTTACATTATCTTGCCAATGCATCTTGCCCTCCGGTGGGACAATATACACGTAGTCACCGTCGAGTGCCAATGTTCTCTCGTGTTTGTTGATAAGCGACATTTGTTGCCTTCTCCAAACCTTATATTTGTAATATGCGGTCCCGCCAAACAAGTCTTGGAAATCGGTCTGGCCGTTGCCGATACCTTGAAGATTGTCCTTGACACTTGGCGATTTGGACTGATACCCGAAAATATTGGTAGTTCCGTGTAACGACGATTTGGAGGAATTCTTGTTCTTAAAGAACCCAGCTCCGGAAAAACTGGATGATGGGCCACTTAAGGATGATGGTTGCTGCTTTGTGCTGGACAGTTTGTACTTAGAGTTGACATGCTTGGGCAACTTACTGAAAGGTTGCTTCTTAACATGCGGCTTTTCTCCATCATTTTGCTTTTCTACTGCATTTGTACCCTTATCAGTGGTCAAGTACGAGGTAGAGTCTAAAGTCAGCGGTGTTAGGTCATTACTCTGTATTGTCGGTAGTTTTGGCTTTTTCATATCTGGCTTAATCTTTTCTAAGTGCAGTCCCCGAGCTTCCTTTTTAGAAATCAGCTCCACCTTATTATTCCCATCTAACCGCAGAACTGTGTCGTTTAGATCGAGAATGTATTTCTTGCCCAGAAGCTTTAAAGAATATTCATTGGGATCCATGTTTTTTAGTCTGCAGTATTTCACTAGAATGTCGTTGATGTTAGAGGTAACCGCTACCTTGATATTAGTATAATTGAATTTGGGATTGGTATTTGGGTACAAGTAGACTGTAACCTCAATAACATTAGACGACTTCTCCTGGTCTACAGCATTGTTACTGCTGATAATCGATTTATAGAAACTTAATTGATTCAACGCATTTTCAGGCTTGTGCAAACCTGAATGAGGCAATGTGGACGCATTCTGTTCCAAGCTAGACTGTTCTGTCAAATCGTACGGCAAGGGAGTATCCAATCTATTTGCAATAAGCTCCTCATTTGAAGCCTTGCATAATACAACCTCATTGTCGGACACAGATTGCATGGCACTGTGTCTGTCCAATTTACCGAAATTGTCTTCAAATGGCTCACCATCCTCATCCACAATTTTTAAATTGAAGTTATTAGGGTCTAGCAATTCAGCCATCTTCAAACCATCCTTTTCAATATCATCCGGTTTATATTTGGTCGAATAAAGATATAACAAGAACCCGATTACTTCAAAGACAGTAGCCGAACGCCTGACATTCGCTTCGAAAGGATGCCTTTTATATTTGGCTGAGGCCTGAACGTATGATTCCAGCAACATAGATTCAGATTTCTGAACCGTGTCACCAGATACAAAGCTGAAGTACTCCAAAACTTCAGATGCATCTGTAATTCTTTCTCTTTTTTTGTTGAACAGCAGCGACAGTTGCGACGTCAAAGGTTTTGGGTCTTTAAAGTCGGTCTTTTTTTCGAATCGGGGCAATATATCGCGGGACCCATGCTTGCTAGATTGCAAACTAGTTATGAGGGTAGAGGGCGTTTCGTGCTTTCCAACGTTAGATGTACTGCTGTTGTGCTTTTTCAGCGCCAATAAATCATTTGATCGTTGTACTTTTTGTTGCTCGCTCTCTGTCGACGATAAAGACCTCATATTACTCTTACTCAAGGGGTGTTTATTGGGGTTCATAGATACCGCGGACATCCTTTTATTGGACATGCTACGCGAGAGAGAATCTCTTAACGACAGCGTAGATCCCTTTCTACCCCTTCCGCGAGCTGATTTTGGTATGTTCATGTTCATAACTGCCTTGTCAAATACATGGTTGATTGTTGAATCATCTTCTGCCCTATACAGAGCATAACCCTCTAACGACAACGGTATTGAATGTGAGGAAATGGTATGGCCTGGCACAGTAGATTCCATAGATAATGAAGTACTAGCAAAAGTGGAATTGTCGCGTCTCATTGAATAATCCCTCGAAAAGTCCGAACCCAGCAAGGATTTACCGTAGGATGACACTTCACTCGTATTGGTAGTTTCTGTTGGTACGAGTAAGTTATTTTGAACGACGCTATCGTTTTGAGAAGCAACTTTTGAAAGTCCCGGTTCTTTAAAAGTGTCATTGCGGTGTTCGTCTGAGTTCATCAACTCCAATGCATCTAAATCCTTCTCGTTAATGTAAGACTCGATGTCGGAGATTTCGTCGTCATTATTATCATCCATATCTTTGCCGTTATGTCTGTGAGCCAGACTACTTTCTTTTATACTTTTCCCTGAAGGGGAGTTTTCATCGTCACCTATACCATGTGCCTTAGTCGTGGCTAGGGAATCTGACCGGGTACTATTGTTCCTTGTGGAATCTAGAATGGAGCCTCTTGGTAATTGTGGGAAATGTGATTTCAGTCTTGAGACGTTCCCCGTAATCGTGTTGGACGGATTAGTTGTATTGGTACCGTTCGAAGGGGACCTATCGTCATTGTTGGGATTTTCGGCAGAAGCGTTTTCTCTGTTCTTCATTTCACTGACCTGAAAGAATTTCGAGCGCAACTTTGCACTATCTTCATCCTCGTCGTCCTCATCGTCCTCATCGTCCTCATCTATGTTCTCATCGTAGTCAAAGTTCATGGCATATTTACTTTTCCTTTTGCTGTGTGCAGTAGGGGCTTGTTTCAAAGAAGGGCCCGGGCTCGGGATCAGGTTCGGTTTTGTCTTCACGGAGTTTTTGGTGGCATATTTCGATTGTGTCTTGGGCTTTTTGGGTTCGATTCGGTGCTTCCCCGCATTTGCGTCCAGCATTCTCCTATCAAGACTGTTGTGATAAAAGGAGAAATCATCTACAGGGTCGTCCTCTTCCGCATCCGAATTTCTCCTCCGCGAGAGAAAGCCACCGCCATGTTTTTTACCTCCGAATATTCGCCTAAATGGCAACCGCGTCTTTTTGATAAATTTGGACTTGGGTTCTACGGACTCAGAATCGGATTCAGGGCTGTATATCATTTCATCTTCAAAATTCGGCGTATCGGGATAGTCTTTCTCGTTCACATCCAGGAGACTTTTCCCCTTCAAAGTCTTCGCACTATCAAATCTCAAACTATCGTTCCGCATCACCATCCTGCTGGCATTTTCTCCCGGGTTGTTGTCGTCAGGGTACACGCCCGGTGTTCTGAGCAGAGTGCTCTCCATTGGACTCCTCATTGAATCCATGACGCTGTTTTGGTGGTTATGAGTTTTATTGGCAGCAGACCCGCCCTGCGTATTGCTGATCTTATACTTGTTCCAGTTACTGTTTTCGTAGCCGTCGATGAAATTACTTGTTATCGGGGGGGACTCTAAGTGGTCTAACATGTTGGAGCCGTCAGCATCGCAGAAAATATCTCTGATCTCATCTCTGTAGTCGCTCTGTCCGTGAGACCGCGCGTCATGTGTATCCTCTGGTGGATAATAAGGCTTGATCACCCTTCGCATCTGGTCCTTTTCAGGGAAAATCCTGAGAAACTGCGACCGCAGCTGGTTTATAGACGCGGTAGTATCCATTCACAAAAAAAACAACCAATAGTAAAGCAACAAGCTCCCAAACACTCCCCAATCGTAACCACAACAAACCTCTCCGTCTCTACTGACCCAATCAATCAGTACGTGAAACCTCACGGGCACCCTATCGATTCCCAAACGGTGAGCCCTTGGCCCCAAATGTTCGATGATTACTCAATTTGCGATTCTTCACAGAAAATAAAGAGAATATAAAAAATTTTTGGTCATCGCATATTCACAACAGAGATGAAGAGGTCATCGCAAGAGTTGTGGAGGTCGCTTATCGGATTGCAGAGAAGACACTGATGGCGAGACAATTATCGAGTAATTGGGAGCTGCTTTCCTCAGAGCTTGGGGGCGCCCAAAGTGCGCCGAAGAGACGGGTGCACAAGAAAAAGAAGGAAGTCAAACGGATGCCTCGCAAAGAGACCAAAATCATGTCCATGGTCTATAACATGAACAAAGAGATTGCCCAGCGTGAGTTGGACAAGAAAGAGGGTAAAGAGTTTCAGTTCAAGAGTAGTGTATGTCTGGACGCTGAAACGAACAAGAAATTGGACGATATTATCGAACAGGATATGAACGGGAAAGAGCACGCGAAGAAAACGTCAGATATTGGGAAATATGTCGCTATAGATTGTGAATTTGTCGGGGTTGGTTCAGACGGGAAGGATCATGCTCTCGCCAGAATCTCCATGACCAATTATTTTGGACACGTTATCTTGGATAAGTTTGTCAGGCCCAGGGAGAAGGTTACCGATTGGAGAACCGAGATTAGCGGTATCACGCCGTCTTCTTTGAAAGAAGCCATCACTTTTAAAGAAGCACAGAAGATGTGTGCTGATATATTGAAGGGGAGAATATTGGTTGGGCACGCAGTCAAACACGATTTGGATGCTTTGCTTCTATCCCATCCCAAATCTATGATCCGCGACACCTCGAGGCATTTACCCTTTAGGCACAAATATGCTGGTGGTAAATCACCAAGTCTGCGGAAGTTAACCAAGGAGGTCTTGGGCACAGATATTCAAGGAGGTGAACATTCGTCTGTGGAAGACGCAAGAGCCACCATGCTGTTGTACAAGTCCGAGAAGCGTGAATTCGAAAAACTACATAAAAAGACCTTTGGTTCGGAATTTAGGTGAGCAACCCAAAACAAAACAGGGTGAAGGCATGTAGCATAAAATACTATATAATGGACGTTGTTAGCTAAACATTCAAAGCATTCTGATAACTCCCATTAAATACAAAAACACTTTCCAAGTGTATAACTGGCCAAAAATATTTGAGCTGTTCTGCCCCTATCATAGATAGATGATTCTGGACAGTAACAACACAATCAGTCTCTTTCTTTCGTAAATCTGTCGAGGGTCTGAAACACCAATGACATTTCCTGAGGTGGCGAACATTTCAGATGCGGGCAATTCACTAACAATTTGCAGCCCTTTGTCTCTCATCATTTGTAGGGTGTACTCTAAGTATTCGTCAATGTGGTTATACTCGTCGTATTTGATAATTTCACCAGTAATATCGAACAATATCGGAATGTATTCAGAAATATTCTCCTTAATCAAAACCCTCCTAATGTCCGCCTCAAGTCGAGCAAAGAACCTAAACAAACATATGCTGTTGGAAAATAGTAGGTACCTCATAACAAGTGCGTACCTCAGTTTGCTAGGCTCGTCCGACGAGGAACTGGTGAATATGATGGACCCCTGGTATAGTGCTATATTGGAACTTTCACAATCGGAAGATAGCCAATCTAGTAGTTTGCCCGGAATCCGGTAATACTTCGATATTTGGACCACTTCACCGTCATATCCGATTTCTTTCAGTATTTCATCAAACTCTTCGGCGCTGCTCACAACATACATGATAAACATGTAGTTTTCATACTGAGTAGGAATAGAGAATTTTGTGTGCTCCTTGTAGGAATAAGACAGGGCTGTCTTCAAACAATCAATAGCCACTGTTCTAATTGAAGGGACAGCGAACCCACTACTAACAACACTGAGCATGATCGATGGGAAGTTTTCCTCGGACCATTTAATCTTGTGGATTTCATCCAATTGTTCAAACAACCCCAATCCAAACTTTCTAGCCTCCAATAGAATTGTGACAACTTTTTTGTGGCCTTCATTGACTTCAAGGTTGTGTGCACATATTTTCTTCAAAGATTTTGATAGCATGAGAAGTGCCCCTTCATAAATTGCAGGGTGGTAAGTATCGATTAATGTGAAGGATAGCCAAAATAGCTGTTTTAATAACACAGATGATGGATCTAGCCCTTCTGCAATAGCACTGTATGTAAAACATTGCGCCACCACAGAGAATAGAACCTCCTCCGTTATTTTTGGCGCTGCTGCAATCTTCATTGTTTCTGACAGCAGGTTTCTGCACAAATGTTCCGACGTGTAAGTTTTACCAAGTATACCCAGTATCATGGTAGCTCTAGAAGACAAAAAGGAGTCCTTTGTAAATACAACGTCCGTTAAAAGTTTCCTATATTTGGTTTTCCACTGGGCGGATTCATTCAAAGTTGCACAATCCATCAGAGCCACCACATTTGTAACGAGATGTTCCAACGTATTAAATTTACTCACAAAGGAAGACGCATTAAAAGTTTGTAGTAGCCGTCCCTTATGTTGACTAAATCCGGAAATGTATTTCATCTTTTGTTTGGAAAACAGAACAGTTATGGCGTCAATCCTTTCCTTCTTATAAAGAGGCAACGAGTCATCTATAGTCAACGAACTACAGATGTTCATCAGTAATTCATGGAGAGATACTCGCAAATCTGTAGGTCCAACGTCAATCAAAAGGGAAACGACATACAGTAATTCAGGTAGGAACATATTGGTAATAAATGGTGATTCAAAAAACACGTAGATTGAAACCCTTACCAATATTTTTAATTCTGCCCAACTTTGAGTTAGCGCTTCTTGTTGTAGGGAAGGTAGGAACGACTCAATTACGCCCTTCAACCTTTTTACTAAAATTGAGGCAATTTCAACTGTAGGGAAGCTGGAGAGCAGTGTAACAATCTTTTCCCATTCTCGGTTTTCGGAATCCCGCTCGAGCGCATGGTTTATTACCTCAGTTACTAAAAAGTTTGTCAGGCGACCATCTGATCCAATAGGGAACCAAACCTCTCGTAAGTATATCGATGTGAATGCTGGGTCTGAAACCGTCAGTTTTATCAATATACGGAAAAGGTTGGAAATGTTTTCAGCTCCCTCTTCTTCGTCATCGAGATAGACATACTCGAAAAGATTCGGAACCCATGCTGACAACCCATACAGTGTCTGCGGAACGTAGTCTCTTGGGACTACGCCATTTGCCAGAGCATTTAGAATGTGTTTCCACATGGTGAATGTAAGCAATGGATGTTCAGCGGCTAAACTCTGAGCAATCAGGAACAAGAAGGACGTGATGTCGGTAGGCACGTACACTTCAGGTGTGGTGTGAAAGCGCGTTCCAAAATTCAAATGGAATGCCTTTTCGGCTTCCGCTACCAAATTATAAGATAAGTTCTTCACGGTATCTTCTTTGTGGAACATACCAACCATCATCACTAATAATAAATGGGTTATCAGTTCTCTTTGCTCTTTTGAGTCAGGTATATCCCATGCAATGGTAGAGGTATTCACTGTTGGCTGGGTCTCGTCATCATTAAACCCAGTTTCTTCTCTCGCCTTTGCGTAGTGAAACATCTTTACAATCTCCAAGTATTTGGGGTTGCAGAATATCATTCTAGTCCCGTCATTCAAAGTGACGGTGAATTCACCATGGACACCAGAATAGTCCGATGCTTCGGCGGATACTACCTCATATATTTCATGAACTTCATTAATCTTCACTGTGACTAGTTTGTTGAGTTGGTTAATTTTCATTTGTTTTCCGGTTTCATCCAACACTTGGAAGTATTTGTTACCGAGCTTTAGTGATACAGGCGTCAACCGTTTTTTGTTCTCATCATACATTGTTAGGTCGTGTAACGAAACTCTGACATCGTCTAAAACAGAAACACCTTCACCGCCCAGTTTCAACTTTTTGATCATTTCGTAGTCAGAGTTGGTATTAATAAAGTGAAACGGGGTCTTGGCCTCAACATAAACATTCTCATGTTCGAAAAGAGAGTTCCAATACTGCATCATATTTTGATTTGTATTCAGCAGATAGTACCCCTTACAATTACTGATTGCAATGTCCGGTAGAACGACATTCAGGACTGTGATTACTCTCTTGATGTCAAAAACCCTTCCATCAAATCCAGTACTATCCAGGACAAAATAATGTTTTGATGTCCAAATCCTCACATAAACTTGCAGGAGTCTGTATATGACAGTGTCAAAATCCAACTCCTCGGTGGCATTCTTTCCTATAACAAAAATTATGACGGGGATATTATCAGTAGTCAATGATTCATCAACAATTCTGCTGCCGTTTTTCACATCTTGATGCATTTTGAATGCTAAGCGGTTCATGTATTCAAACAATCTGGGATATTTATCCTTGTGGATCCTAACAAAATCTGGGATACCTTGAGTGTTTTCCATCTTCGGTTCCCCTAACCGGCCGAATACATCATCTAACAGCAGGAACGTTTTCTTAAAAAAAATAAAATCATCCGAAGACTTCACCATGCTCAAAAGACGTTTTCTGATTTTTATTTCTTGTGTCACCAGGAACTGATGTAAGAAATTAAACTCAAAAGGTTTAGATGGACCATCTGTTCTCACCACTATTTCTGGGTTTCTGTCAGGTCGGCAAACTTCCTTCAAAAAGTCGAAAATCTTGCAACTACACTCCGTCAAAAATTTCTCCTCAGAAACTAATGAAGGCCATTTAATCAAATTGTCAGACCCGTTAGCAATCTGTTGAATTATTTTTGCTAAAGTCAAGAATGGGCGATTTTCCCCCGCAGATTTAATTTCAACAATATTTTCAGACTCCGGATTTACCAATGCAGGACATATGAACCGCAGAAATACGAAGGAACCAGCAGCAATATATGTATAATTCGGGAACTTTCTCTTAACTTCCGTGTATATCTGTTGGCAAATGTAGAAAAATTCGGGAGGAAAATACGAAATGGAAGAGCAAATGGCATCAATCAACTTTCCCATATATTTTTTGAACAGTTCAACTTGAGTCTTGCAATTAGGATCGCTAGGCGTAACTTTTTCAATTTCAAAAAAGTCGTGGTTATTCAACAACTCTTGCAAAACAGGGCGCAATGTGTTTATCAAATATTCAGCACCTTTGTATTTTGATAACATGGACAATGCCCTTGTAGCACAACTATTTCTTCTCAGAATATCGGTTGGTCTCGACGCGTTTCTAATCTCATCTACTACTAACTGTGCAACAATGATATGCGCAGCGTTTCTTGTTTCCAGACCATTTACAAGCACGGTGGCATACGCATCTAAGTCATTTGCAGGACAAATACTAGCGATAACGTAGGTTAGCTGGGGATTCCTGATAGCAAACTGTAGTAGATCATCCATAGCTTTCAGTTTTTTACTCTCAATTTTGTCTTTGCGTACTTGGAAGCTGGATAGAATATTAGTGAACACCTTCAGAAAAGCGATTCTAATGTTGGTGTTATCGGAGTAGCCCATCGGAACGATAAATTGTAAACTGGCATCAATATTCGCATTAGAGAGATTGGTTAATGATAAAATAATATTTTCGTTCAAGATACTCATTTTGTGCCTTAACGATACTGGATAGGTATCATATTTCATACTTTTTTCCAAACCCTTTAGCAGTATATTGAAGTCATGGCCAAATTCCACATACTTGGACCTTTTCGCTTCCTCTTCAGAAGATGCTGCTACAATTTCTAAAGGCAGGTCTAGTGTTAGATAAGCGAGAGCTTTCGAAGATTCGATTGCCGTGTCCGAATAAAGAAAATCTAAGTCGCGTCTCAACAAGTTCATTTCACGATGTGGTTTTGCAATATTTTCTAAGTCGTACTCTTTTGTGGTTGCCAGCTTGAACCATCTCATTACCACCCTGAGCCAGTTATTCTTGAGAGTGAAATGGTTTTTTAAAGCCAGACTCATTTCAGAATGCTCTAATGCTCTAAACATTTTTGACATTTGAATAACCGCCTTGAAGTATTTGGGGATATCATGAGGCATATCTTCCACAAGCATGACTAATTGCTCGATGATTTCAATGATATCAACAGAAAATAGAACCATTGCAGAAGTGTCGTCGTCTCTTCTCAAAATGGTTCGTAACGTAATGATTATCTGTTCCAGCAAGATATAGGTAAGATCGTTTTTCGGTAAAGAAAGGTCAAAAGATGAAAGCTCATCAATCCTGCTCCTCAAGTGTTCAAATAACACCTTGAATGAAAGTGGGTGCAATTCGACACTAAGCAGATCTCTAGCATTTTCTCTCACAATTAGATCGCTATTATTCAACCATTGACATTGCTTATAGATAAAGTAGTCGATATCTCTTCTTAGTTGCCACAAATAGTCCTTGTACGTTGCGTTTTCAACCTCCTCATTTGCACCATAGCCAAAAAGCAGCACACCTGAAATCGGAGCCAGAATCCCAGCGATACTCCTAAAGTCGGTCCATTCTTCTTGACTTAACTTTAGGTCCATTTTATCATAATATTTCCATTTCTTGAACATTTCGCAGGTGCAATCCAGAACGACGGAATCGCACCCTTTGATGTTTTTCAGAAGAAGCCTTCTTACACGGCGTTGAAATGCCAATGAACCCGATATATTGCGTAAATTGGCATCCTCGCCCATAGCCTCTATGAATTTGATGTTTACCATCCACCTGAAATCAACCTCGGTATCATGTTCCAAATAAAAGTTGATAATGGTCATGGCATGTCTATAGATATTCTTCAAAACATTTTGAATTTTCGAGTCGGTACAACAAAGGGAAATAACAGCGGCTCTACCTATAGTGACGATAAGTGGACCAAATGTGCTTTTATCAGCTTCTACAACAGCATCAGCATTCTTAGTGCCTGTAGAAACCATAATCAAATATGACCTTAATTGCAAATAGTTATCCACTATATTCATCAAGGTCAACCGCTTCGCATTATCAATATCTAGGTTGAAAAGTCCCACTGAGAATAGACATACAGTGTAACTGCAAATAAGAATATAACCATTGACTGTAATGGCTGATGTGTCCATGCTAAATTCTTTGATGTGTTCCATTAGAACATCCATAAATGCTTGGGAGGAGTTGCGAATCTCCTCGTCGGATCCAACGATACCGATGAATATTGGTTTGATGATGTTTTTGAACTCCTCGGATATCCACAGCAGATCAGAATTAGACTCATGTGGTAAAAAGAAGAGATTTAACAGGTTTTCAAAAATATTGAAAATGTTTATCATAGTTATTTTGGCGTTCTGTACGTCTTCAGCAGTAACCAAACTTAGTTTGTTCTCCAGATTAGACGCAAGTTTGACCTTAAGATTCTTCTGTGTGTTGTCATCACTATCTCTATTGGCCCTAATCGGGGTTCTTGCAAATGATTTTATATTCCTTGAAGGCGTAGAAGTCGTCACTGTCATTCGATGCGATGAGATTGAAGATGAAACGTTTTCGTCACCATCCGTTGGATTCAAAACAGAAAGTTTGTTCCTTCCGATAGATGAACTTGCCCTTGGGGTTGCCAAATGGCTGCTCTCTAAAGGTCCTTTGTTGGATGTATCGCTGGATCTTGATCTGGACATCGGCGACGGCACATACGGAAGAGGGGAGTCTATAGGAGAGGTTGGTTGGAACCCAGTCTGAGGTGACCAGTCTGAAACGGCCTCATCAGTTGAATACCCTCGTTTCAGCGATGAAGAGGTCGAGACCAGGTCATCGAAGGGGGATTCAGATCTTAAAGACGATGACACCGATGGTGTTCCACTGCTGAAGGTTTTCCGGCTACCAAACTGATCTACTATGCTACCATTCATAATCGCATCGACAATATCTGATATTTTCTCTCCAATATTAGGGAATTCTTCCAATACAATGTCTGAGACAGAAGACAGAATATTTTTAAGAAACACTGAGGTTTCTGTTGCAATCTGCTCCCGCATTCTCTCACTCCCAGGCAGATAAAAAAATATTCTCAAACTTTCCGTGTATAATTTCAGGTTTTCCAGATCGGTCTTTGGATTCAGTTTCTGCAGATTAAGCTTTGATATAAAACCGACCAGTTCAAATTGAAGAGCAGCGGTAAAATACTCTATCCTGAATTGGCTATAGTGGTCCTTGTGCTTGGTTAAGCAGGCACGTAATGCCGCATTACACGAAATTGAGCTATCCCATTTTTCCCCAATGTCGAGATTGACACCCAGTAAAGGAATCAACCTTTTAGAGAATATGACAGATGGTGCACAATTATTGACTAAGCATACAGGGGCAGCTAGCGAAAGAAGCATGACGCAAGACCGCATTGAATCCAGGAGTGCTGTTTCACAAGTGGCTAGCGACCCATTCAGGTTTTTAATTATCAGATTGATTACTTTAACAGATTTTTTTTTGGAAGGCTGGAGCAAAGACAATTTTTTAAAGCCTTGTGTGAAATGTCTCAGTTGTATGCCTTTATCCTTGTCCTTTTCCTCTGTATTCGGAGACATTGGAGACGAATGCAAATGCAAAGTGTCAGTTGAGCCTGATGATTTCCTTTCTGTTGAGGTATGATGATCTAGGTCATTTCCCCTTTCTGCACTAATCAAATTTTTAAAATGATGAGGAATCAGTACGCTGAACAGTTCAGTGTCGAACAGCATCAGAATTATTAGAAACCTCAAGGGCGCCGTGTGAGTCAGAGGTTCTGCATCATTAAATTGGCTGAAAAGAGATAAAATCCCCTCTAAATGAGACGTTCCTGACGACCTCTTTCTTCTCAACCGAGCGTTGTCCAGTCCTTTTGTTTTCATAAACAATCCTTGAGCCTTTGTAGCGTCTACTGGGATGGCATTATTATGACTACTTGATGAATCCATTCTGATTTGTAAGATCCCTGGTTCTGCTGATCCGTTGGCATGTTTCAGCATGTCATTCGCGTTTTGGACTGGAGATCTAGCCGAAAAATTTTCAAAATCAGAAGATGAAGCCCTTGATTCGTCTTTGCTCATACTGCTACTACGACCATCGGAAGCGAAGTTAGTTTGCGACGTAGATATCGATGAGGAGCTCAGTGTCATGCTCGATAGATTACTCGAGCTATTCCCCGCAGAAATGTGGCCTTGTTGCATGCTGCCTGCCGATACTGGAGATGAATGCAATAGATCGTACAATCTGGAAGATGACGTGCCTGAATTCGCCCTGTAGATGGGACGCCTAGTTTCTATGTTGGATAATGTAGTGCTGCTTGGATTCTTGGTTGATTGAAAGCTCTGAGCAGAGAATGGGGCACTTGAACCTACCGGCATACTCTCTATGGACATACTATCGGTCTTAGCATTTGCTGAAGAGGTGGAGTTCTGGGTACTAGATAGGATTCCTGATATGTTGTAATGCGAGTAGATATCGTCGAAGAACCCTGAAATGAAGGAGGAAATCGGATAATTTCTCGTCCCATTTTTCGAGTTGAAATCATTTAAACTTTCGTAGAAAGCTGCGTAATTTTCTGGTCTGGACATAATCCAACAAATGTACGATTTTGATGAAAAAAACAACAACAGGTGCTGGAACGCCTGTTTCTTCAAGGAGTGTAGCATTAACTTGATCAGTTCTAACGTCTTCAGCACTATGGATTTCTTGATGTAAAGGTTGCTGAACAACACAAGGTACCCCACCACTTGCATATCGTCTGTCTGCTGGACCAATGGGATTTGGATCTTGTTCCTTATAAAGTTGAAATACTCATTCGGGTTTGATGCAGCGGTAAAGCGGAGTATATTGTTGACTGTCGAATCCATCAGTTTCGTGTAGAATGGGTTGCTATTCTCCTTCAAGTAATGTTGATACTTTGGTAGGATAGAAAAGTAGTTCACGTAGCCTGAGTTGCCCAAATTGTGTAGATGATTGCATAAGTTTGCCACAATCTGTAGTGTCCTTGTGTGAAAAGTCAGTCTAAAACAGGTTTCGATTAGTCTCGTCGCTACCGAACTCTCCAACACCTGTGGGCATTTCCCAACGACAATTTTCCTCACGGGCCTCGGGATCCCAATCTGTGAGTCCGTGTATATCTCGTAGCTGGCGCTATCTTCCTCCTCATCGACAAAATTCTCAATGTACTCCCAGTAGTATTGCATACAGTTGTTTAGCAACCGCACCAGAACAAGCACGGATTGGATGGCGTCTACCGTGACTTCTGGCGATATAATGTCATTCCCTTTCAAAATGGAGTCTGTCAGATCCAAAGTATGCTTAGCAACGACGTTCAAGTCTCTCGAGACGGCAACGTTCAAAATAATCGACCTGCAGGATATAAAATACGAGTCGGCCTCGACTTGATCGTACGTCTTGAATACAGACTCAACGGGGAGCAGTTGGTAAAGACGATCGACGTAAATGTACTTCAAAAGTGCATCCGTCATATCTCTGTCTGTGTGTGTGTGGAGGTGTTACTCTGAAAAATGGACTGGTGTTTGTAATCGGGTGTAAATAGTTTTCGCTTTACCCTTCAGCAAAGTTTCAAACACTGGGTGTGTCCGAGGTTCAAAAGAGAGAGAAGGGCAGTGGGTAGGATGGCTATCCTGAATGCTTTCAATACTCGTCTGCTTTTTTCAATTTCTTGATGAAGTAAGAGCCAAGATTTACTCAAGCACACTATCAACAACAATAAACATGGAAGAGATACTACGATAGAAGATTACTTAACCAATTTTTGAAAGCCAAAGAAGATTTCGCAGTGTTGGATATTTTTTTTAATGAGAAAAAAAGAAAAAAAAAACAGCGAAAAAAGAAGAGAAGAGAAGGTCGAGATACAGAATGCACAGAAACCCGCGTAGCTACCGCTTATGCATAGAATGTGTTGCCTCAAACTGACATCAGCAGGAATTACCCGGGCTGTGGGATTCTTATCCGTTCACCGGTTTCCCGCCCGATCTGGGAAACAAGCACAGGATTATGTTATGTGTTATGTTTTTATCTGTTATGGAATTGAAACTATAGAGATGGATTGCCCCCCCCCGGAGCGCTTTAGAAATCGCTGTCGCTTAGATAATCGTAGCCGTTGGGGTCAGTGTCATCGTCAGTGTATCCGACCACCGTATAAGTGTTGTCCTCATTCGCAGTGTTGCTAATGCTTGTCGATATTATGTCATTGTCGTTGTCTTTGTAGCATGACGTGTCGTTGTCGTTGTAGCTTTCCGTGTCATTGTCGTTGTTTTGCTCTGCGAAAGTAATATCATCCACGACTGTGAAATTGAAACATCTCGAGCGGGGATCGCTTTCCTCTGCAAACGCGTCTTGATGACCCGTATACAGTATTTGGTTTCGGTCGCTGATTATTTGTACTCGTGTAACATTCCCCACTAAAAACTCGGGCCCAAAATCACGCTTGAATCTCCTGAACGTCTTGGTTAAGTGTGGACCGATTCCATGAGAGATGTCCACTTTGTACGTACTTGTTTTGTCCGTTGTACCATCTCGGTAATATATCATCAGTGCTAGTCCCTTAGGTACCGCTACTCCGAAGCTGTTCTGCAGTTCGAAACATATGTTCAACTCCTTAGGGAAAATCCGTAGAGAGATCGGGTATTTCACAAAATTAGAGTTGTCCTCCGTGGAGAAAAACGTGGAGAAATCTTGCAAAGTCTTCAAGTGTTCCTCTAGTTTACCCTCATCGTTGTTGTACAGCGACATCCACTGCGTATACTTCTCAAACCCGTGTTTCAAGTCCTTCAATTGGTCTTCCGTAAGAATGTTATTATAGAACTCAAAGAGATCGTTGTTTTTCTTCGATACATCGATCACCACATCATTGGATTCGTCGGATATCTTGTCCAATGACTCACCAGCAGCGCTCCTAGCTTTCTCGTCTCTATTCTCCGAATTTTTAATCGCTATTTCGAGCTTTCCAACTTGTTCCACTAGTTTATTCAACACCTCACGGGGTATCACCACCATTGTGTCATCCACGCTTGGTTTTGGGGGTGGGGGAGCCTTGACGCGTGTCAGTGTTATGTGAGCAGGGTAGTCCTCAATGTTCTTGCTGAGATAGTCCAAATACTCCTGTTCATCACCTGGACAGTATGGTTCTGAGGGTATATACGAAATGAGCTGAAAAGGACGTGTTGCTGAAAGAACCATGGATTCGAAATCCAATCGGAAACATCTGAACAAATCATCTGGGTTGCCGATATCGAAATTCCCCGCTACAACATCAAGGATCTCCTCTTTCCCGATACGCGGATGGTCAAAGTACTTCTTGACAGTATGTCCCTCATGCAAAATAAACAGTTCATACTCCGTGTTTGAAGACATTCTTTAATACAGACGGTGCTTCAAGTGCAACCCCCTCAATGACCATTCAGCATCGCATATCAGTCCCCTGTTATCGGACTGTTAAATATAAAACTTGCTCAACTGTTTTTACCCGGACACACGCAGGGCTGATAACAGAAATATGGGGTGTCGCACGATAACCCTTCCTGTCCCGTAGGGGACCCCGTTTTGATACCTTGGACAATGCAGGTGCAGCTGTAGTGGAATTCTGTTGTAAAAGCTTTGGCTCTTGGAATTGGGTTTCCTCGCCCTGTTATGGACGACTCCTTCGGTATGATACATTCTAGTTGTGTATACTTGAAGAAAGAAAAAAATGATGGTACGTTATATTATAGATTATTATAGATTATCATTATTGTTACTATTGGTAAGACAAACTCCGGTGATTATCTCTTGACTTCGCGTTCGTAGTCAGGTGGGTTGAAAGTGTATGTAGACTTCCCCTTTGCGTCGTATTTCGTGAACTCATCGGAGACCTGCACGCCTGCATCCTTTGCATCCGCGATCTGCTGCTTCGAGAGCCCGACGGAGTCCTTGCATATCCAAATAATAGGGTCCTTGTCCCTGACACTTGGGTTCGTGTACGCTATCTCCGGGTAGTCGTCGTCGTAAGCGACCGTGGTGTTGTACACGTGTGGGAGTCTCGATCTGATCTTGTCGAATGGGTACGCCCTCGTGGGGCGGAAGAAGTTGGCGATACGCGTGTGCCAGGGGACACCGGCGACGATGTTTGGTGGGAATGCCTCCGGTGCGTCCTTCATGGCGTTGACGTCCGAGTACACTTTCCCGACATCCGCGATATTGCGGACCCCAGCGGTATCGTCGACCTCGTAGGGCCCGAGTTGACCCGCTGCGGCCTCACTGCGGAGCTTCTGCAGATCCTTCACGTCATCGTAAGTCAATTTCTTGAACTGCTCGTCCTCGGACACAAAAGTGGATGCCACCGTTTTGCCCGTGATCGTACTCCCCTTCCTCCCCTGCTGTTCCGCCTGTTTCTGCTTTTCCAAGTCCCCTAAACTGTCCGTGCCCAGCGTGTTCGAAGAAGCGTCGTTCAAGGGCAGCAAGTTCGCGTGTCTTA
Organism: Huiozyma sinensis; assembly: GCA_030705205.1. Classification (NCBI taxonomy): domain Eukaryota; kingdom Fungi; phylum Ascomycota; class Saccharomycetes; order Saccharomycetales; family Saccharomycetaceae; genus Huiozyma; species Huiozyma sinensis. The sequence goes on from JANIWX010000059.1 coordinate 40,258, forward strand.
GTTCCCAGTCCGTTGCGTCTCTGATGACACCGCCCGTCGTGTTCTGTCTGTACTTTATCTTCTCTCTGTTCGCGAGCTGGCTGATCTCTTTCCTCCCGAGGTCGCCTGCAGGGTACAGTGCCGAGTCGATCTCCCCACGAGCGATACGGATGGCGCTCAAGGGCACACAGTCGATGATGGGGAGGTACTTCCACTTGAAGTACACGTGCGCGAGAGCTGTCGCGGCGAGTGCGACGACTTCGAGCACGAGGGGCCCCCAGGATTTGGACATGATGAACAGGCCGATCAAGCACACTTGGCACAGATAGATGGGTACCATTGCCTGTAGCAACGCTAGTAGGTAGTTTCTGCCCTGTGAGTCCGTCTCGGGCAGTCCCTGGACGAAGTTTGCGTTGTACAGGAAGGAGACGTACGTGAACAGGAGCGCGAAAGTGGAGAATACGAGGATGATGGGGGAGATGATGATGTATGTGATGAAGATGCACACGAGGATCTGCATTGTTGGGTACGTGAGCGGGTAGTTTGGTTTGTCCAGAGTGTTGTACCTGGTCCACTTCTGCCTTGGAGTCGAGTCGAAGTGGCCCATGATGCGGGACTTGATCAACGCGACGACTTGGAACAAGTTACCCGATGGTGTCGAAAGTCCCTGGAGCAGGAAGTAAACGATGTAGAAGTTCGATGCCTTGGGCAAGTTGTTTGCCAACAGAGTCATTGCATCGCCCGGATGTCTTATAATCTCCTCCACCGTGGCTGACGCCGAGGACGCCAGTGTAGTAACCAAGAACACCTGGACTACTTGGAACGCGTAGAACCACGTCTGCGTGTACGCGCCCAATTCCTGCTTTGTCAAGATCCCTGAGATGTTCCCTGCCAATTTGATGATTGGGGGCACGAGGGACATTAGCACGGCCAAAGCGATCGTTGGCAACAACCCTGTGATGATTCCTAGCAAGAAAGTGGGCATATTGTTGATGAACCTTAGGAATGGTACTTTCTCGGTCAAGAAATTGACGTTGGAGATGCACCCGACGACGGCTGTTGGGATAGCCCAGAAGATGATCATTGCCGTTAGGAACGTGTTGGCGCCAATGTAGCGTGCGTACCTTTCCCACCTTGTGAGGTTTAGGTTCCCCCAGTTAATATCCTCTGGCGCTACACCGACGAATTTCTTCCCGAAGGAGAAAGTGCCCAAGAGCTGGTCTACCGATTGGAAGCAGCACTGTGCGTCCATCTGGTTTTCGAACTGGAGGAACACCGCTGGCAATTTCTTGTTCTCGTGCCACTCGTCCTGCAGAGTGTGTATCTCGCCATTGAGCCTTGCAATCTCATCCTTACAGTATGTGAGCGTGTTAACTTTCTTCCTCCCGAACAGCCACTCCATGGGGGGCAAGTACCATGGCCCCGTACGGTATTTGGGTCTCTTGTTCAAGGGCACGTACGTATCCAGATCGTCTCTTGGTTTCCCAAGGGAACCGCCTTTACCCGGTAGAACACCTTTCTTGGACGATTCTTTGCGCACGGTGTGTATAATCTTGGAGACGAGTGTACGCCACAGCGACGGTTTCTTCTCGAGGGTCATCCCGACGGCCTTGTCCAGGACTTTGTTGAGTGCACTTTCCAGCCTTACCGCGTGTTTCCTACGTTCCTGCACCAGTTTCTCGAGCTTCTTAGTGTCGTGCGCGTACACTATACTCGACGCGCGCGAGAATATCTTATCCAGTTCTCCCTCATTCATGAGTTTCGCGTCGAGTTCTGTCAGCACGACGGTTCTCGAGGAGAGCAGCCCGTCGCACAGCGGGGTAGTCTGCACAGCGTGTCTCATGACTGTGTAGTAGTACATCTCCTTGTACAGCAGCCACATGAAGAAGGCGTACACTGCCCACGACAAGAACACGTGCGCGTACTGCCTCTTGTTATTCTTTATGTTCGCGTACGACAGGATCTCGAAGCCTGACAAGTTGTGGCCATTCGTGGCGTTCACTGGGAGCAGTATCGGGAACAGCAGCAACGCGCACACGACTGAGAAAGAAGCGAAGATCCCCATGTACCTTAAGAAGAAATACCCGTCGATCCCGCAGTGCTGTATCAAGTATGCGTGCGATTTCTCCAGCAGGTACGGCAGCCACGCGAACCACCCCTGCGGCGGTTCGCCCATGCGTTCCTCCTCTGTGATGGTCTGTACATCGGTGAGTGTCCTTGGTTGGTAGACTCTCTTCACTCTGCCCCTGAGGAGCACAAACCCGCCTATAAACACGGCGGCGACAATACTGTTGACTATCAGCGTAGTCACGAACGCGGAGGTCGAAGACGACGTATCTGCAGACATATGGAAGTTTGGTGTATTGATGTCAATATCGATGAGTAGTTTACCCTGTGGGGAGTCAGCATGACCAGGAGAAGCCGGCATCGCCATCGCCATCTCTATATTTATACTTAAATTCTAACTGAGGGGGGGGTGGGCAGAACCCTGTTCGACTACGGTCTATTTCCACCGAAGCCCTAAACGTGACATCACTGAGGGGAAGACGACGCATCGCAGAGAACAACACAGTACAGAGAAAGAGAGAGAGAGAGAAAGAGAAAATCAACACAAAACACAAAACACAAAAACGCCGTCGCAGGAAAATTTTTCTCGGCGAATTTCAGTCAGTTTTCCCGGGAGTTAGCTGCAGTCTCCCTGCGGCGCTTTCTGCGGTGACGCCACAGAGGTGTCACCGCCGCAGACGGATTGCAGTTTCGCTGCTCGCACTTCGGGCGCCTCTGCGCTGTGCGCTGTGCGCTGCGGGGTCACAGCGCCGCGTGCCGGGTGACGAGCGCGAAGTCGCGCTCTTCGATGGCGTCGCTGCTGCGGTGCGCCGCGAACAGCTCGAGGTCGCGGGCGAGCAGCGCCGCTTTGGAGTACGCCACCTCGACGAGCATGTTCACGAACTTGTCCGTGGCCGTGGGGGTGGGGGTAGCCGCAGTGGGGGTTACCGTGGTCGCAGTGGCAAGCACGTCCGGTAGTTGGCGGTGGATCTCGCACCACAGCTTGGCCTTCAACGCGGGGTCGGACATCGTCTTCGTAGTCTTGGTAGTCTGTGGGGCGTATGTATCTGTTGCGCTGCGTTGTTCCCCTCTCTCCTACGTTCTTCTTTCTCTGTTGTTTTTTTTCTTTTTTTCTGGTCACGTTTTTTCCAAATGTTGAAAGTTCCCCTTCTCTCTTTTCTCTCCCCCCCTCCATCAATATCATCAACTACATTTGCATTTCGGTTGTTTCTTAATCTCATCGCTTTACTCTGCTTCCCCCCTCGGTCTCCCCCGCGGCAAAGATGAACCAATTGACAATAAGTTATGGGCTGCAGAGTACCCAATCGCAGTCGAGGACGCACATTCTACCCATCACGAAAGTACTGTACCCGAAATGCATACCACAGTGTCCCTACTTTCTCACTTCCGCAAGAGATGGGTCGATTATAGTACACTCGGCAGACCCCCTGGCAGAGTTGCAGAATGTAAGGTTGCAAGTCCATTCAGATTGGATATCTGACCTTGTCGAATTGACCGCTGGTTTGTTCGTGTCTGTCTCGCATGATTTCTCAGTGAATTTAATAAACGTCGCTATGTCTCCACGCGGGCAGGTCTCTGCATCCAGTAGGATCGTCGGTGATCACGACGACTACATCAAGGCGTGTAGTGTACTAGACAGCTCGCGGTTCGTCACCGCAGGGCTGGATGGGGTCGTTAAAGTGTGGCGGGTGTCGCCAACGGATACACACGTTCAGTTGTCCCATCAGTTCAACAACAATAACAAAGCTTCGATATACGCACTCGCGACGGGTGGTGCTCGTGGTGGACCACTGGATATCGTCGTTGGTGACTCCAACGGGGGGGTCTCATTGTATAGCTCAAGAGACGTGGCAGAACCAGTTCATATACCAAACGCTCACGACACTAACGTCAAATGTATCGTACATTGGACAAATGGGACCTTCGTGAGTGCCTCCGCGGATGGCGTTGTTAAAATATGGCGCGGGGACCCAACACGGGGGCTTGTCCCTCTGGAAACAATACAACGGCCCTGTTCCATTTGGTGTCTCCGCGCTGGCGGGGCACACCAAGAGACTCTACTGATGGGGGACTCAGCAGGTGGCATCACACAACTCAACATGCGGGATTACTCCCTGGAGACACTCTTGCCGCAGTCATCATCCAGGGGGAAGAAAACGGGGGTGCTCGCATTGGAGGTTATCGCGGGGGAACTCCATTTCTCCAAATGTAACGATGCAAACTTGTACGCTCTCAACTGTGAATCAGGGACCGTGCGCATCGTGTGTCCGGGGGAAGGTGTCGCACTGACAAAATCCTCACTTCTAACAAACAGAAGACACGTCATTACGGAAAACACAGTCGGTTGCGTGCAAAGATGGGATATCATCTCGTGTGAACTAGTGGACACTTTCCCACAGGAGGAAGGTTCCTTCGACGAAATCGTCAGGAAGTACACCACGAAGGAGATCCTCTCCCATTGGTGTACAGTGTCCGTGAAAGTAGGGATGCTCTTCGTCAAGATAAACCCGAAATTTCTCGACACAGAGGTGTACGGGTCAGCGCTCCACAGATACAACATCATCAACGGTGTAGAATTGAACGAGGAGACAAGGTACAATCTGGGGAAGATCGTCGCAAACTCACTCTTCTACGACTTCGTCCGCTGGGAGGTCAAGAGGGACGCCAAATTTAGAGAGAAACTGTCCCATTCGAAACATAAACAGACAACAGCACCCTCATCGGTACCAGCACAGGCACCAGCAGAGGACCCTCCAACATTCAACAAGCAGAAGGAAAAATTCAAAAGGAAAAGCGCATTCGCAAAATTCGGTTACGGATCTTCGAACTCGAACTCCGGGACGAAAAGCGATACGGGTTCACCGTACGTCTCAGCACCAACAACACCTCTCAACACAGATTCCCAAGGGGTCCCATTGAAAGAGGGGGTCTTGTCTGGCGGTTACCACATGAATGTCTCGACGGATTCAGTCGTCGTACAGCCAGCACCCAAAACGTCAAGCTCTCTTCTCACCCGCAAATTCAAATCGTTCAGGTCAGGCAGTGCTAAGGATGCTGGGATAAGCCAATCCGCCACCCCAGAAGATCCAAGGCCTCACACTACCCCTGGAGGGGCACCTGTTGCCGCGCCACTCTCCATGGTAGGTACAGGTGCGGTGCCTGAAAATGCACTTCACGACGCACTACACACTTTGGTCGAGAACAACAAAAGCCTTGAACAAGCAACTGCAAAGGGTCAGGAAAACCCGCCGGTGACCGTCAACACCAATTTACCACCTGCACCATCAGATACAAAGCAAACGGCACAATCTTCGCAACGCAGCGAATTTATATCCGACTACATCGAACAAGTGCACGATGACTACGTGGACCAGTACAATAACGCGTCCACCTCGATGAAATTGCTCTCGAAAAGGACGCCAGAGACAAAAATCATAAGGGATAGCCGCCTACCGATAATACAGGTGAAGTCCGCACCACTGATCCTTATTCATTGCTGGAAGGACGGCGCGTGTGGTGGGAGGGTCCTGTTCTCCACGCTACTACCCCCTACGAAGATTAAAAATCACCGTCTCAATCGCCATCCAAGCTACACATCATTACACTCTAAAGCATCGCGCACGTCGGCAACCTCTCTAGTGTCGCTCTCCTCGTCTTGCTCCTCATCCACGACTTCATTGTCCTCGATCTCCTCTGGTAAGCAAAAATCGAGCACACCTACGTCAACTTCGACCGCATCCCTGGAACATCTGGATGAAGAACCGACAACGGAGGAGACCACCACAGCGGGAAAGAGGAAGACGTTCGAGGATCTGGAGAGGAACCTACCTTACTGGTTGGCCAAGACTCTGTTTAACGACATCCGAGTGCTGGACGACAAGCAACCGAAGCTAAATTTTATAATTATCCCCTGGGTTAACCCCAATGCAAACCCAACGGGGAACAGCGGAACAGCGGAGACACCAGGGGAGGAGGAATCTTCATCCCAGCAGTTCTCACACATGTTCAAATTGGGCAAGTCCAAGAGTAACGACATGAAGTTAGGAAGGACAGATCTCCCCAAAATATCAGAGGCTAATATCAAACTAACTGCCCCCGGAATGATTAAAGTGAAAAAGATCAAGTACTACGTCATTGACAGGTTTGAGTCCAAAACTCCGGAAATGAAGAGCAAGTTGGAACCGGTTGTATGGCTGGAGTTGCTGTGCAAGGGGCAGGTCCTAGACGACGACATGACTCTGAGTACCGTACGAACGTTACATTGGAAATCGCAGGGAGAAATCGTTATCGAGTACAGAAGGAAGGTCCCTGTCGATAGTTGAGCTGCAGTCATGTAATTGAAGGCTTGACTAAAGAAGAGGGGAGAAAATCTAATACGTAACTACACTGTTCATTAAATACCGGGCTACACATACGAAGTGGAGGAAGTTTAGTTAGTATCCCTGTGGAATATATAATGACGTTAATAGAAACAGAACTGATATAAAAGGAAGGATACGAGTGCGGTCATCCGCTGAAATAAAGAGAAAGGATTTTGTACTTTGTTTGCTCAATAGTGTTCCATAAAGTCTCTCAAAAGCTCCCAAATGTTCCAAGTGCTTTCCCCGAATTTGGGAGGGCCATGTGGTGGTTTTGGCGGGGAAGGAGGACTGTGTGGAGGAGGAATTGGTGGTCTCTCAGGTGGGACTGGGAATGGTGGTCCCTTGTGGGGCGGTTTCTTGTGTGGTGGGTGTGCAGAGTGGTAATCCTCCCCTGTGATGTTCCCGATGTAAGCGTGGTCTCCGAACCCGCCAATGAAGTACAAAGAGGTAACATTGAACTCGAAGTATACGGTATCGTTAACAGCAGAATGCTTTTCACCAGGCAGCCAGGCACCAGCATCACGATGTTGTTTCTTGAAACACTTGTTCAAAGAGCGAAGCTCCTTCTTGTCATCGAGTTCTAGTTCAAGCAGTTTACCGTACAGAACCATTCTGGGTCTCTCCAGGGTACGGTCCCTCCCTGGGAAATGTTCGTGCTCTACTGAAATGGTAATTTCATCCTTATCGGAATGTTTCCAGTTCTTGTACGAAGAGCTCATCTTGGAAAGCAGCAAAACAGGGTTACCGTTCTCATTGAAAGAGACATCGCGACATGAATCAGATGATATGTCGTATTCGATAAACGAGACGGGTAGATTGGAGTGTCTATCTAAGGAATTGACGTGGACAATGTTGGAACCCTTGACAATTTCCCTGGCGATGTGGGGAGCATACCTGTACGTATCTTTATCCTTCTCGTGGTGTACATTCTCAGCCGCATCTTCGCATTTACGGTGAGGCAGCGCAGACACAAGTGCACTGCACCAAACAGCTACAGACACAAAATTATATAGAAGCATCCTGTAAAGACCGCCAGTACCGATTACGATCTTGGCAGGAGGGGGCAGGCAAGCAAAGAGAGTGTCATGTCAAGGTAGGGAGACTATCCCTGACACGGTCTTACCTTATATAATATTAATAATACAGCGTAAAAAAAAGCATAGATGGTCTCTGTTGCTTCGCTCTCGGGGGGGCGCAAGGGATACCGGCAGAGAGAGAGAGGAAGTTCTCAATTATTGGGTCTCCTGACGCTGCAATACGGGACCATTTGTGCACCCACAGAATGAGGAAAAGGAAATGAAAAAAAAAGGCAGATGGATCACTTTACACAGAAGATGAGTGTTGTTGGAAGATTTCGAGGCTGGCAAATCCCTCTCTGTTGACGTCTTGTACCCAATACAAAATCCAGGCATGTTCAGTATTGTCCCGGTATTTGTCCTGTTCATTTGCAGTGTGGGTGCTGTAGTGACCCACATACAAACACAGGAGCAGTTTTTCAATATTGTGAACAATGGCACAGCCACCTACACCGTGGTAAAGTATTTCACACAGTGGTGCACGCACTGCAAGTCGATGAAGCCAGTGTACGAGGAGCTCAGTGCGTTGGACACCTACACAGCCCCTTTACGGTTTGTAGAAGTTGACTGCGAACTGTTCGGGTCGTCGCTATGTTCCGGGGTACCCGGTTACCCTATGGTCAAGCTGATCACTCCGTTGGATGAACCTTTGTCCTTGGGAGACTCACCCCTCACGACTGAAACGGAAAATCTACCCCTATGGAGACGTTTGTGGGAGAAGATCTGGGGTCCCAGTTACTCAAGTCCACTGTACCAGGTCGCCAGTGACCGCATCATCGAGTTTAAGGGCAGAAGGAAGCTCCCCTCTTTCCAGAATTTCTTGAACACCGCAGTCTCCCAGAATGAGTTGCGCAGGTTGTTCGATTCCGTGCTGTTTGGTCGCCCTGCGGAGAGACGACCCCTAACAGAATCGTCATTGACATTGCACCACTACTACAACGAAACCGTCAGTCCCATGCTGAATTGGTCGCCAGATCGCAACAAGTACGCCATCAATGATGACAAACTGTTCCAAAGTGAGATAAGACTACTAGAAAACGTCATACGGACCGCTGCATCCACCGCTGCTGGCGATGGTGATCGTGACGGTGATGACAGTACCGCTTCAGACAGCCAGCGGGACATCGCCGAAACCCTAAGACTGAAATTAGGGTTTCTGAACCACGTCGCCGAAGCGGCAAGCCCTAATTTTGAATATTTTGCAAGCCCTAACGATATCACTCGCGACGAGCTGTGATTTTTTTTTCTTTTTTTTCTTTTTTTTCTTTTTTTTTTTGGTTATTTCTTTTTTTCCGGTCTTTTTCCTAAAACGGTAATCGGGAATGTTGAAAAATTTACGTGAACAAGAGGAGGAAAAGAGGAGATTGATACATTTAAAGGTTCTGGGGACGAGCTGTGAAGCAGTGTAAATCTGTCTGACCCATCGCAGATCGCTTCCCCGTCGGGAAATACCCTTTTGCAGTCTGGTATCGAGTTTTTGAATTTGACTTTGGGAGTTTGTTTGCTTTTGTGGTTGCTTATTCCCCACTGTTCATCTTCAAATATAGGGACGAAAGAAAAAGTGTATCTTCAAATAACCGTATAGAGCGTGCAGATGAACGGGCTTTACGTTGGAAATGATGGGGCTGGGGGTATGGGTATTCCTGGTGATGTTCAGCTAGGAGATGGGTTCCCGCATGACCACATCTATTCGAGAAATAACGTCAACAACGGTAACCATAATAGTAATAACAATGTTAATCACAATACAAATAATACAAATAATAATCTTCCGAACAATAATATTATGATGCAAAACACCGCCCAACTGGAGTACGCCGCTGGCCCGGTACAGCATCATCCACACATGCCTTCCGGGCTGCCAGCTCAGCCGCAAAGGAATATGTACACCGCCTTGTTAGACGAGCAGTCGATGATGGGACAGCAACAGACAATCCTCCCCACGGGCCCACCACCACCACAGCAAATGTACGACGGAATTATGGGCTCGCCACTGGGGAATTTCCAGTATTCCAGTTCTTCTAATGGTGCAAGCGTTATACCTGCCAAGAAAAGGGTCTCGATGGCTTGTGACCACTGCAGAAAGCGGAAGATCAAGTGTGGCCCGATCAATACCGTGGAGAACAAGTGTTCCCATTGTATCAAATACAATGCCGAATGTACCTTCCAGCATAGAGACGCAATGCAAGCGAGGAAGAGAAACAATTTGGACCCCCAGAATGATGATTATGGCGAGTCCCCTGCTACGAAAACACCATATGAAGTGTCACCAAACGCTGTGGTACTTGAAGATGGCTTTCAACAAAATGACCCCGCACAACCAAAAAAAACGCGACAGTGGAGGAAGAAACAATCGAAAAAAAGCTCCTCAAAGGAGGAACATGAGTCACCTGCCACGTCCCAGTCGTCGGATCAGACCACTGTCTTGAGCAACATCGGGCCTGTTTCTGGACCAGTTGTCTCCAAGGTGGAAAAGTTGGATAAGAAGGTCTCTATGATGATCGACAACATGGCAAGATTTGAATGGCTTCTTAATAAACTTGTTCAACGGACAGAGGGGAAACGTGAAAAAGCGGAAGTGAAGGCCAAAAGTCTCAAACCTGTCGAAAAAACATACACAACTACATTACTAACCCCCCAAAAGCTTCAGTGGATAAAAGAAAAACTGGCACCAAATGCTTCAATCAAAGATTTCATGAGTCCTTTAAATTACATGCTTACACTGGGTTTGAAATGGCATATCATTCATACCAAGAAACTACTTGATTTTTCCACCCCAGCTGTATTTGCAGGTGAAATTCATATTTTCCCGCTACCACCGAAAGAACAAGCTAAACGATTATTGGAAAACTTCCACGCAACAATGATATCCTCTGCCACTATGACTATCACGCTAGAAGAGTGTTTTTATCTTTTAGAAAAGCATTATGACGACAGTCAAGAGCAATTGAACTATCCGGAGGCCCTGCTTTTGAATGTCTGTCTCAGTTCCGGTGCATTGGCCACTCAAGCAATGATGCTGTATGAGACAGAGTTTTTGAGGAAAGATAGATATAGTCCCAGTAAGTCAGAACTGTCAACTATTGAGAACAACACATTATTGAATGCGATGTACTATTACCACAAATTGTCGATGCTATGCTCAGGGATAACGACCATCCAAGCTTTGCTGCTTTTGGCCAAATACTTGTCAGATAAATACACTACCGAGCTGGCTGACGATGTGTTGACAACTGCAATACGGTATGCAGTAGATTTGAGGCTTGGGTTGGGGCGCTTTACTGGTAACGTACCCTTGGAAGAGTCATTGATCAGAAGAAGATTATGGTGGCACTGCTACGCTTACGACAAGAAATATTCGATGATTTTATCAAGACCACCGCTGTTGAGTGAAGAGGAAACAGACACGTTAACCGATGAGGCTTACCTAAATTTCATACGGGATGATGTCCTTCCGAGTGTGAAGGGTTATGACCCGGAGAAAATAGAAGATATCAAGGACGTGGACACTGCATTGGCCGCAATAGCTGATTATTGTGACTTCATCACCTATTTCCTGTCGTACTACATTCACCAATTAATAAAAGTTGAATCCGAAGTTTTTGAAACCTGTTTTGCGGCAAGAATGACGGAACGCTCGTTTGATCATACCATAGAGAAAATTTTGGATATGCAGAAGCATTTGGACAACTGGAAGGGGAGGCTACATCCATGTATGAAACTGGAAAGCTACAAACAATGTCTCTGCCTGATATATACTCAAAGCAATGAGGAAAATCCAGCTTTGAGTTTTGAAATTGCTTGCGTCCGTGTTCTATACTGTCATTTCAGGTTCTTGTATTTGCAAATTCTTTTGAGCTTATTCACCATAACTTATATGACCAACAATAAGCACCTGTTTGTCAACTCCATCCATGATATCCCAATTATTTTCAGGTCCTTCTCGGAGCAATATAAATTATCATGTGTGGCGATGCTGAACATGTTTATGACAACAAATTACCAACCGCAACGATTTTACGAATCCCGGTACCATCTTTTCACGGGTATTTTTGCTTTGCTACTTCATGTCATCAAGTATATTGATGATGAGAGAGAAAAGGACATACCGGAGCTGATAAAATTGCTAGAAGTTTCTCATAAGCATATGTTGGGTGAAAATGAACAGTACTTGATGACCAGTAATGTGAACTGGCTGACTGCGATGCATCTGTTTACATTCCTCATGCACCATATCGTTGCTCGGTTTAATGAGGTTGAACGGCGGAAGAATGAATACAAGTTTAATCCAAGCTACTATAAGGATATTCTACCCAAGATCATCTTCCGATTAGACCTCGAAAAGACAGACTCTTATAAAAGGCTGGTTGTTGACCTACAGAGATGTTTCCATGCGGATCAGGTATTTGAAGATGTCACTGTGGAAGATATAGAAAACGGAGTGGATGACCTTGAACTTCCGATTAAAATATCCGACATTGATATATTCAATGAACTAAACCCAAGAATGTTAAAGGTGCTTTATTCTGATATCCCGTTCTACTCTTCAGATGGCAATCCAAGAAAAATCCAAGAAGATAGATCGTTGTTCATTAGTGATGACACCTCATATAATGTCATTTATCCAGCGCACGAGACTAATGATGAACCAACTGCAGGGAACTCAACAGATATGAGATATAATGATGAAGAGTTCAATAGTTTTCTACCCTTCGGTAGAATACTGTTTGACAGAGACTACTTTTTCATGGATGTGTACAAAACAGACAGCTAACTGAAGAAGATATGCTTGTTCGTTTATATCTTATTTTTTGTTTAGAGAGTACATAAACTAAATTGTTCTAATAAATTCAGGTGGTCAATAATATGGCATGTTTCAGTATTAATGCGATAGCGTCCTATAGTAATAAAGATTTAATGTACTCCAAATATTTGGGATTCTCGATTAGACTACCAGTGGTGATCTCTTTTAGTAACTCCTGGGCTTTTTTCTGGCGGAGGTCGTCACTCAACTTCTCCGGATCGTCCAGACCCAGTTCCTTGACTGATTGGACCCATAATTGCAGCAGTTTCTTCAGTTGCTGGTTTCCCTCGTTGATTTCAGGAACAGAAAGTTTGGTTTTTTTCAGACTCTCGTTGCTTTGTTTCAAATCTTCTAACTCTGCTGCCTTCCGCTTAGCCATCTTGACAATTTTCTGTGGGAACTGCACCACTTCCGCGACATGGATACCGAACGACTGGTCGGAAATACCAAGTTCGACTTTGTATAGCAGGGTGATGTCATCACTATCGTGTTGGCTCTTTTCGCTTTTTTCGATATGAGCAACCACATGCATGTTTACAACGTTGGAAAGTTTGTCGGAAAGGGAAGTCAACTCGTGGAAATGTGTTGCGAAGAGAGTAAAACATTTGATTTTTTTGGCGATATGTTCCGCAATTGCCCATGCAAGGCCAAACCCGTCGTAGGTACTTGTACCACGGCCCAGTTCGTCGACGATAATCAATGAGTTTTCTGTGGCATTCTTTAATATAGATGCTGTTTCCAACATCTCCACCATGAAAGTAGAGACACCTTTCAATTGAGAGTCACCAGCACCAACACGACAAAGTATGGCATCCACTACAGCAATTTCAGCTTCTTCACAAGGGACAAAACAACCAATCTGTGCCATTAATGTTATCACACCTACTTGCCTAATATATGTGGATTTCCCACCCATATTCGGTCCTGTAATGATCAAAAACTCCTTGCTATCTTTTTCCAGATCTACATCATTTGCGATAAAGACGATATCATCCTGCATTTCCAGTACTGGATGCCGAGATGCTACCAAGTGAGTTTTTCTCTTTGAACCAAAATCATGCATTGTTGGCCTCACATACGGAATTGGTGCGTACGATGAAACGTGTGCAAACGACGTCAATACGTCCAGATGGGCCAAAACTAAAGATATTTTCTCCAGGACTGGAGAGTAGGTTAGTGTGATAGAAACTATTTCTTTAACCAAGGTTGATTGTTGCTTTTCGTACTCTTTCTCCAATTCTGCGGTTTTACTAGCCACCTCCTTCAACTTCTTAGTGCTGAAAAAAATACCGGCCTTTATGGTGGACAGTTCGATATATTCTCTGTGTTTTCTCAGCTCTTTAGCATCGTTACGGGTCAGGCGCATGCACCAGCCATGCATGTGGTGGTTTTCTAATTTCAATTTTTTTTCTGGATCAAATCCCAGGTCTTCTGCTGCTTCTAAGTGGATTTGCTTAATTTCCTCTCTAAGGTTATCTAATTGATCACGAATAGAACCTAACTCCTGATTAAACTCCACCTTGATCATAAAATCGTTGTTCTCTTCGTACGCATCCAAGTCAATGGTCGTTTCTACCATTTCTTCTAGTTTACTCAACGGGTCTAAGCGATCTTGGAGCGGGACAATCCAGGTATCTTGAACCAGTTTTCTCAAAGCGGATTCGTTTCCGCTGTCTGCTGAATCTCCCTCATCAGGGTTAGTAAAAGATTCTAGAAGTTGCACCAATTCGGGAACTCTTTTGGTAAATTGGTAAACTTTTAGTACATCTTCCAAAGTTCCATTTTTGATCAATCGCTTAGTCAACCGACGTAAATCTGGAAACAGTGGGAGGTAATCACTCTGTAGTAGCTGTCTTAACTCCAGTTGGTCTATCAAATATTCCACCAAATTGTGTCTAGTATTGATTTTCGTCATATCCGTGAGTGGTTGTTTTATCCATTCGTTCAATAATCGTATACCAGCATTAGTTTTGCAATGATTCAATAACTGAAAAAGCGATGTAACCTTCCCCTTTGAGTTGAACCCATAGGAAAAGTTTGAAGTCTGTGTGCTAGTCATGGTTGGATTAGATGGTCCTTGCGGGTACAGATTCAACGCTTTGATTGAGGACGCATCCAATTTTATGAACTCCTTTAGAGAATGCTGAACTAATTCAAATTTACCCAAAACATCGGAATTGCTCAACAGATTCAAATAGTCCAATAAGGCGTTACACGCTCCCAATGCCAATGGTGAAAATTTTTGGGGTAAAGACATGATCAGCTTATCATTTGTCAATTTGATCAAATCGTTTTCCACGTCTTCGTTGCCCTTATTAAATTGAGAGCTGCGGATTAAAGTTGCCGCAGTTCCACATCTATCTATAACATTAACAATCTTGGTCCATTCTTGGTTGTTCTCGGCATGACTCAGGTCGGGGACCAAACATTCTTTGACGCCCAGTTGAATCAAAAAACTTTCCAGATTAGAAAACACTTCATTATCGAGGATATCGAGCATCCCCAATTTGTAATCAGATGTATCTACAAATGCCACGCCAATGAGGCAGTTCCCATCCTTGGAATTAAATTGCAGTTTCAAGGACGCGATGACGATAGAATTGTCAATAGATACATTCAATAGGTCGGCAACTGAATCAATGTTACCAGGCGAAGCCATTCTAAGCAGTTTCCACGCTTTGTCATATATTTCCACTTTATACCCTAGTTCTAGCAAACATTTCTTTAGTAGGTTACTCAGGATTTGCGGTGACAAAGTGACATATTGTTTAGGTTGCTGTCCAAACTTCTTGGCCGTAACAGGGTCCAAATTGCAAGTCTTGAGAACAGACTGTGTGTGGTAGATGGAATCGGCAACGAAGACTGCATCGGTGCTGACCACCGTGTAATACTCGCCTCTGTCAACAATCCGGATCGTGGTGGAAGGTTTTTCCTCTAGAGTGAGAAACCTACTGTAAAAACTGCGTTCTTCAGCAATCCCACTGAATTTCAAGTCTGGTCTAGACGCAGCAGTCGACATGTCGGTTTTATCGCGGCGGGTTGTTAGTGATTTTTGCTGTGGCGGTCTATTCTCAATTCACTTTCTTAAATACCAAAGAGATGCTGAGTTCAATAAACGCGTAAAGGGAAGAAAAAAAAAAGTAAGTGGGTGACGCGAGAAACTGGAATCAGACACTTTCAGCTGAGCGAATTGGGATTAGATATACGGATATATGAATGTGTACAGATGTAGTCGTGTATTAATGAGATGCTGGTCTTGGGTGTTATACGCTTGCTGGTGACTTTACTATTTTCCCTCTCCCATATGCGAAGAACTGGCCAAAGATGATGAAATCCATGACCAAAGTGCCTGAACTCCCCACAAGCCACGAGGCGTTGACAAGTAGGTATTTTGGTTCCAGCGATACGCAGAGCACTGAGGTGATAAAGGTTGTGTTCCCCAGACACGCGAACAGAAAGAACAAAAACGAAATACCCTCGCATGACCTTCTTTTGAAATTTAGTAAGATTTGCGGGATCCTTGAACCCAGGTATAGAACCGCACTCAGGTAGCCGAACAGCTGCGCGAGCCAGTTGAACTCGACGTCTGTTGGTGTTGGTTTTGGTTTCAACGGTGTAGGGTTGTAGTTCCTGCAGTACGGTATATACCACGCTATGAACCCTGCCACGATAACTGTAGACACGATAATAATGTCGCTTGTATAGTTACCACTGTCCAATGTTTCTTGGACGACCTCTACCTCGGAATCGTTGTTAGCGTCCGCATCCATGCTTCTATTTATTTCGTCTTCTATGGAACGGTACTCGTTGGTTACCACGTCAGAGTTCCGATGGGATTTTGTCACCCTTAACAGGGGTTCACGTTCTTGGAAGACATCTTGAAGAACGTTTTCGTTCACCGGGGTAGCAGGGGAGAAGTGTACTGGATCAATCTCAACGACATCCTCCTCCTCGTTATCGTACCACAGACATTGGCCCAGCAGTATTATATCGGCAACGGTATAGTACGCTGCCAATATGATCATTGTGGAAAGCAGATGCTGCAACAGTGCTCCCAACAAATTGAAAACGTCACCAGCCAACCACAGCACAACAAACAGTAGCGAAAGACCACTGGAAGACTTTCTGTAGAAATTCTCGTAGATCTGCGGGACGAAAACGATGACCCAGCAGGCAATCGATATTGAGCCCATTAACCCACTGACATTCTGGCCAGTAAACTCTATAGGTGCCAAACGCATTACTGGTTTATGTATATCCTTGATTTAAATTGTCGGTAAGTTCCTGCTACAATGTAAGAAACGCGGGATCAACTGGCAGCCTCCTCAACGTATTTATACAGATATATATATATATATATATATATATATATATATATGTATGTATGTATGCGTCTGTGTGAAGGCCGCTTCTCTGAACCGAGCTGTTATCAAGTAATCGCTGGAGGCATTGTCTGAAAATTTTAACATTTGAAGAAAAAAATGAAAAGGCGAAGACCTCGAGATATTTCCGACGGGATTTCAAACCGGTTGTGCCGGCAGTTTGCAGCCAGCGGGTTAGTTAACTCTGGCCGTGTGACTCACAAGACTCTGCACGCCGTCGCCCTGTCCGTAAGAACTCTGTGTGTACTCGACTATGTAGGGGGGAGGGAAGCAAGGCGTCTCCCAGTGTAGAATGTTCTTGCTGGCGAGGGTGCATGCACCCGTAGCTTCCCTGTTAGAATGGGTAGTGTATGCATACGCGAAGTTCACTGGTGCCTAGATGTGTGCTAGCGGGGGTCGTCACTACTACAGCTTGTACGGGAATCGGCTGCTAGTGGTGGAGAGTATAAGATGCGAGAAGGCACGCTTGAAGAAATGCAAGTGACTACACTCTCGCGCTGACGTTCACATTTGGAGCAAGAATCTGGAGCGGTGGTACCGTTCTCGATGACAGGATCATCATTCGCAAAGGGGACTCTCCTCAGTATGGGCTCTTGTATGTGTGTGTGTGTGTCAAGTTCATATTTTGAAAAATTTTGTTAAGAGCCTTAAATATTCAAACGAAAGTGACTCGTACAAACAGTTCTCACATCCCGCAATTTGTTTTAGTAAAAACACTCTCTCTGCAATTATCGCAAAACACCACAACGAACACCACACAACTATAATGGAGATGGAAGATACACAAAAGGAGACAGCTACGGGACCAAGTAGCAAATACGTTCTTTTCCTGTGCGCACTAACGACGCTAATAACAGCATCAGTCGTCGTTCATAATACCGCACTAGCCTCACAGCTCGAAATTACGCTGTTCAGTAAGTTTGCCTCCAATAGAATATATTTAATGGTTTCCATGATGACGTTAGTGAATCTAAATTACATGCTTAAGGACGCCGCATATAAACTATGTCCCATCCTGTCACCAGAGTACACCCCTTCACAATCGCTCAAGTTGACCAGGTACGGAGTGATCGCATATTTGGCCTCTTTGATCGCGCTCCTAGGCACCTGTGTTTGTGGTTTTGTCCTTCTAGTGGAGGTGGTTCAATTGCCTTACACAGCCAATCTGGTGAAAAAGTTCCAAAAAACCAACGTTTACCAAACTTTGAAAGATAGATTTGCATACGAATAGAATATTGACCCAACATACTTAAACCGTCGTACCGTACGGGTATCCTATAACCATGGGCACTTGCATTACAGCAAAAACAAATAACTTTACGGGTAAGCAGTCATAAGGCAAGAAGTAAGCTAGAGGGAAGAATGTTATACTAGGACGTCTCTTTACAAATAACATCGTTATGTAGGAGTATTTTGCTTCATAGACATCACTTTAATTGACGTTACATCTTTTTCGGGGTTTTCCATAAATGCAGAACTGTAATTCCAACTTCTTTAATGTTAGGAAATAACAAACGATCCATACGTACCTTAAGTTGGGCTCATAAAAGAAATGAATTCCTAGCTAAGCACTATTGGGTTGCCAGTGTCCAACATCTGACCCTATATCAAGAACGGACTGTTCATTTATAAAAGAGTAGGTTAATAACTGGTTCATCGCTAGATATACCGAAGGCTAGCAAAGTGTTTGAAGGGTTGAAGAGTG
Source organism: Huiozyma sinensis (assembly GCA_030705205.1). Taxonomy (NCBI): domain Eukaryota; kingdom Fungi; phylum Ascomycota; class Saccharomycetes; order Saccharomycetales; family Saccharomycetaceae; genus Huiozyma; species Huiozyma sinensis. Next base: position 58,632 of record JANIWX010000059.1, read on the forward strand.
TAATAATAATGTGACTATCTTATCGTGAAGGAACCTGCCTGCAGATCCCAGATCCTTGTCCCCGCTATAGAGTATATAAAAGAAGCAGTTGATTTGGTTTAACTAATTTTCTTTCCTTATGTGATACTAAGTGCTGTATACTTTTATCACGGTGTGACACCCAGCGTCAGGCAAAATATTCACATTGTGTGTTAGGATAATTGGTGGCCAGCCAGCTATATTCGGGGACCCCCACAAATTATCCTAACATTGTGGATCATGTCCAGATATTTTATCAATTTGATTTAAAAATTCTCTTTTCATCTTCGGCAAAAAGAAATATGTATAGTTCTCTAGTAAACAACATCATTTAGATCATGCTCAGAATTTCTCGAATTGGCTCTTATTTGACACTGACGTGTCCAATATATGGAATTTACTACCATGTTTTACCATGGCAAGGTTGCAGCTACACTTCAGTGTATTACCGAACTTGGTGAGGGTTCTTTACCTGATCTTCATCGCCTTGCTTATATCTATGATGGTATCGTATTGTAATCATTCTTTATATCCAGGAATAATATATATATGGATAGTCGTTATTTTGTTATATGTTCACTTATAGCAACCGGGATGGTTTACTGTTTTCTCAGCAACCTTCAAAGACTACCGCCTTACTTTTTCATAGACTGTTGAATAGTACGTCTAAAAAATTAGGCAGAGATGTGAAATGAACAAGTGGTACAGTTACCGAATTATGTAACCCGATAAAATCAAGACCTGGTTAAAATATGAGTTACTCTTGACTACTACAAAACAAATTCTGTGTTGCCAACCCTGGTATTTCCATATGCCAAAACATGTTCAATATCTTTCTCTGATTTATTATTTTAAAGGGAAGATCCAACGAATAGCACTTTCAAACTGGCCATATGCATAATACATGGTTTCTACATGAAAGAGTAAAGAAAAGGGCGCGCTTTGATACAAATAAACCCTCTGCTTAAAACTATGAAAGGTCCTCTCAGAGGCGGTGGCATGTGCTTCGTGTTATATCATATATCAACAGTTTAGTGTTCATTTATTTGCAGGTATCAACGATTTAAAATACGCAAGTGATCGTGATTGAGGGGTTGGTTAGATGATTGCCACAGGGAGATCTGCCACATACGATTACCATAATTAATGTAGATAAATATGCCTTTAATTTTCGGCATTTCGAAAAGAATTGGACACAGATGGGTAGCTGCTACCTGCCTTAAAATCACGCTTAAGAACTGGAAAAGACAACAGAAACGGTGTATCCTTATTTTAATAGCAAGGCACGACTGACAGTAAAATGTGGAAATCTTTAACGGATGTTGCGGTCCCGCAAGTAAAAATTCTGAATTGTATCTCATGAATTACTAACAAAGTATGCGGTCCAGGTTAAAAGGATTTTGCTGAACAAAAACAAGGAAAGCTAGATACGCCACGTTGGATCTGACCACTTCAAAGGGACTCTAATGGAAACGGAGCTGTTACTTTCAAAATTGGCATCGTTATATTATTCGAGTAGACGCTACATCATACTTCAATGCTATTTTGACAAAGCTTTACCTGTTAATTGCTCGGTTTCTTCCTTCTTTTTTTTGGCAAGAGGAGTTGGTTTAGGCCGAGACCATTTGGACTTTGAAATGTACGGTAGAAACTCAGGTTGAGAAAAGTAGTTTCAATTTCAATTTGAGAACAGTTTATTCCTATCAAATGTTTTTCCGCTTCAAGAAAATTTGGGATTTAATGCGACCGGGACAGGAGCACATAAGTTAACTACATCTCCCCATCTTTAACATTCCGATACAAGTTAAAAGCCGAAACACAGCTAGTTTTCTTTTTGAAAAAATCTACATACTAAATTGGCCGGGCGAATTTTCAGTCTTTATTTTGTTCAATTTTCGTAGTACCAAAAATCTCGTCGATATATTCACAACCCGTTGGACTTTCGCTGCAAATAATGATTTTCCCTCAACAACAGAGAGGAAAGTAAGCTCTGGATTTCCCGATGTCGAGGACTTATGAGGATGTGATTACTGAATCATAGTATATATACTTCAGGTGATAATCCCTGAACACCATTACAATGCTACATATGTCCTTATCTAGTTGATTAGCGGCATGCCAAAAAAACAACGAACCCTTCTGCCAGCTCTGACCAAATGAAAACCAGTTTTTTACTACTGCTAGTAGTAACTTTCACTTCTTTGGTTTCTGCCAATTCTATACCATGTATACCTTGGCAGTTTAATCCTCCAAGTTGTAAGCCGAATGGAAGTTCAAAGCCTGGGTTCACTGCGAGATTTTTCCATCTGCCAATCAACCAATGGGTCTACATGAGAGATCCATCGTACTTCGCGAATGACTACCGTGAACTGGGTCAGATTGGTGAGGTGTCTGGTATTACCAAGCAAAATTTTGTTAGTACTATTCCATGTATACCAGAAAACGGTAATCCAACCTTTGAATGTTACACTCCTTTTTACGAGGACTATCCTCGTTACAAATGTGGTGATGTCCAATGCTCAAACTCTGTCCGTACCCCCTACTGGAACGACCAGATCTATGGGTTCCAAACTACTGTCAGTAACGTTACTGTGGAACTCACCGGTTACTTGAAGGCCCCGCAGACCGGTCCTTACACTATGATTTTTTCCAACATCGATGACGTTGCTTATTTCTTTGTCGGTTCGGACACTGCCTTCGGCTGTTGTAACCAAGATGGCGACTTATCTGAAGTTGACGGTTATACAATGGGTGTCATGTACCCATACGCGAAGCAGGTCACATTTAACATGGTTGAGGGTAACTACTATCCAATCAGAATAGTCTATTCCAATGCCTGGATGTCCGGTACTTTCGAATCGCAACTGCATCTACCATTTGGCAACACCATTTTGGATTGGGGTAAGTATGTTTACACCTATGAAGACAAAACGTGTAAAAACCCGTCATCCAGTTCTGTATTTGCTTCGTCGACTAGTTCCTCCATTTCTACTTCTACAGTTGTGTCTGTTTCTACCTCTGTTTCTGTTAGTTACAGCACTATTGCCGACTGCGACTGCACCTACACAGATTCAGATGGTGTTGTTAAAAGCTACCACACAGATCTTCCTATCAATACCCGTAAATGAGTAGATTGATGGCAATAGCTGATTTTCCGTTTTGTTCTACCTTCTCGACAGCAACGCCCTGAATGGACAGTGTTCGTCCTTGTGGATGTTCTTATCGAGGATACTTTATTTTAAAAAGCTATGTAAAATTTATGGTCAAACATAATTGTATAGCCGTTTAGTTCTATAAGATATTGCCCTTTACTAAAAAGAAAAAACGCTAGTCGATTTCTCAACGTGGCTTAACTGTACTTTCACACTGGGAAATGGGGTTTCTTGTATTTTGTTATAGACCCATCACACTGTGGTACTGTTATGGCTCCTCCCTAGAACTGCCTTAAAAGCACAAACAGATCCTTTATCGTCCTATATCGATGAACTTTGCACGCATATGTCAAATGTCTTTAACGTAAATTTTTCAAAACAATATTTCTTGAGGTAGAATTGAACCATTCTCGACATTTAGTTTAGCGAGAGCGGTCGGTATTGCTGAAACGACAAAGATACTCAAAGGAACCACCAATCACGCGCTGAGAGTGTAGGAGTACCGATAAGACTGTTGCTTCAAATAATTTTCTATTTTCCACTAGATGGCAACAAGACTTGTTAACATGACATGAGTTTGTTTGAAAAGCCACTTCTTTCTTTGCACAAGCAAATATAGCATCTTCTTTCGAAAAACATAATTGTTAATTAGTTCTATTAGCTCTATTAGTTCTACTAACTCTATTAGACCCAGTAGATGTCTGAGTATAGTTTAGGATCACAGAACTGCAACATTAGAGCGGGAAAGATGAGACTTTTGATGCTACGACAATTCCCTAGTTATCTACGCTGAACTAAACTATATGACCAATAGCCATGAATATGTGAGAAATCAGACTTTTCTTGATAGTTACCGCACCCCATACAATAAATGTTATAGGGAGAGGTAAGAATTCGGACTTCATTTGTTAGACATAAAGGAAAAAAATAACTAGGCCTGCTCTCGACATTATTACAACTCATTAGTAAAAACATGAACCTCTTCTGTGAAGTTAGACTGGACCTTTGTTGAAGGCGGAAATTTTGGCACAAATCGCCCAGGGAGCTCTCAGCAAAAAGAATTTGTTAATGTAGTAGCAACGCATGTATTGTCAATGGTATACATTGGCTAGGCGAACGACGGGAATAGTATATGCACGTTATTTTTCGAGGATCAATCAGAAACCAATATACCGACAGGGCCAAAGACCTGTCTTTGAGAGTATATTAACGGCCAGAATGTAAATTCCTGCCTAATTCCCAAGTTGAAACAAAAAAAAAATAGCAGTGAACGCTTAAGATTGGATGCACTTGTGATTAGTTCGGGGAACAGCAATATGACAACTAATAGTTCGCGTAAACTACCCCTAATGATAGGGTCGAGTGATGTTATTATCCAGGTATGTGTTGTTGCACGGTGATTTTCCAATTCAAAAGTTGACTTTCTTAGGCGAGATTTTCGGTACTTGCGAGGAAAAAAAAAAGAGAATACATTGTTACGAACTCTTACAGTAAAACAACTATCTTACCAAGATTTATCCCCCCAGAGCCTTTATTATAAATACGAAGCATGCCTTGTGTCCAATAGAATTCAATGGATATGAAGATATTTTCCCTCTCCAGTAAAAAGACCAATCAACCAGTCCACTCGTTAAGGATAGATAGTTTCATCGCAAGCAATGAAGTTACGTTCCTTATTACTTCTGCCTGCTTTGGTATTTGGGGCAGATGCCTGGGGAGGCTCTCCAGACCGCCACGGTCCCGGAGGACGTCCAGGTCACGGAGGTCACGAAGACCATCCAGGCCTGCACTGTGATACTACTCCAGGTGCCTGTTTTCCTCACGGTAAACCCACCAAGGGGTTAAACGCCAAATTTTTTGACCACGATCTTGGCGATACCAGAAGTATTCATGATGATTTCTTCTATGTTTTCAAGTACGCTGAAGTTGAAAAATTTGGTGAAGTTAAAGGTGTTAAAAATCCAAATTTCGATACTTACATCCCATGTAAACCTGCTTCAGGCGGTGAAGAATTTCAGTGTTCAGATGTCCGTAAGTATGCTGGTCGCTATTACTGTGGCAATGTCTTGTGTAAGAACTCTTTGTGGAAGTCCTACTCGGGGGAGATATTTGGCTACAACACAGATGTCACCAATATTGTCGTAGAGCTAACAGGTTACTTTTTGGCTCCTAGTACCGGTGTTTACACTTTCCAATTCGACCACATCGAGGACGGTGCGTATTTCTTATTGGGACCACAAGCTGCTTGGGAATGTTGTCAGAGAGAAGGTGGTGAGATGGATAAACCAACAGCTAATCTTTTGGCCACTTCTGATTGCCCAAAAAGCACAACATTCTACTTAAAACAAGGTTATTACTATCCGCTAAGAATCGTGTACGTTAATGCGTTAGCGACTGGCTCCCTCAAAACAAAACTTACACTACCGGGAGGCACTGTTGTTACGAGTTGGGGTGATTATATCTATTCTTTTGGTGACGAATTGTGGGTTGATTTCTGCTCGAAAAAACCGCCAAAGAGGACAAGAACGACCTGCACTTCAATTTCTACGCAGATATCTTCATCCGTATCTCATCTGAGCTCGTTATCACATAGTTCAATTAGAAAAAGTTCAACAATTACAAGCGTTTCCGGCCACTCTGGTACGTCTAGTCACACTGGTCCATCGTCTGGTGCTTCCGGCCACTCCGGTCCATCTTCTGGTGCTTCTGGTCACTCTGGTACCTCTGGTCACACTGGTCCATCTTCCGGTGCCTCTGGTCACTCCGGTCCATCTTCAGGTGCTTCTGGTCACTCTGTGACTTCAAGCCACACTGGTCCATCATCTGGTGCCTCTGGTCACTCTGGTCCATCGTCTGGTGCTTCTGGTCACTCTGGTACGTCTAGTCACACTGGTCCATCATCTGGTGCTTCCGGCCACTCTGGTCCATCTTCTGGTGCTTCTGGTCACTCTGGTACGTCTGGTCACAC